>MU839537.1:0-93406 GCA_030685255.1 Podospora conica
CTAACCCTAACCCTAACCCTAACCCTAACCCTAACCCTAACCCTAACCCTAACCCTAACCCTAACCCTAACCCTAACCCTAACCCTAACCCTAACACTAACCCTAACCCTAACCCTAATTAACCCCTAACCCTAAAGCGCCTAGTTACTAGAAGGAGGGTAGTAGGAACGGGCAGGACGATAAGATAAGAGAGATAGCGTAGCGGTTAAAAGGATAGTAGAAGAGTCCGGGAGGAGAAGGATACGGTTAAGGCGGAGGAGGGGTAAGATACGGGAATAATATACCTATACTAGCTTAGGTACTATCCTACGAGACGGCGAGTACCGCCTAGATATTAAGCGTAGCGAGCAGCACGCCGTAGGCTCCGCTAGAGGCCCTTAGAAGGAAGGGGGCGGTAAGGCGAGTACGATAATAATAGATATGTAGATATTAAAAAGAAGCCCTCGTATTAAGGTATACTAGGGATCCATCCTCGACTTTACTATCCCCTCGTCGGAACTTATTACATTATCCTCGACTCCCCCCCTCGACTCCCTTACTCTCCCGGTAGTCCCCTAACCCCCTATATTATCTCCTTCCTATATAACCGTCCCTCCCGTTTACTCCTTCTCGCCTCCTATTTCCTTACCTTATAACCGGCATCTACGTATAACTTGTACTTACTAGGGCTTCTAGGGATTCCTTGTATTTACGAGAGATGCCGTAGGGGCCGTCGTAACGTATAAACTACGATACCGGAGGTAAGGCTCTCGGGGACCTTAATTTCCCTATCTTCCGTGCTTAGCGGCGTACTAGTAGGCGAAACTATATCGACGAGTAGAAACGTCTATTACTTCGAGTTCCTCTTATCTTAATCGTCTTTATCTTCCTCGTTACTCTTATCGCGGTAAAAGATATTTAAAGTCTTAGCGTAGTAGATAACTTAGCCGTTAATACCGGAATAGTACATAGTATAGTATAGCGTCGTCGTCGCTCTCGTTATTATTATCTTTATCTTCCTCGTTACTCTTATCGTAGTAAAAGATATTTAAAGTCTTACCGCGGTAGATATCTCGGCCGCTAATACCGGAATAGTATATAGTATAGTATAGCGTCCTCGTCGCTCTCGTCCTTATCGTCTTTATCTTCCTTATTACTCTTATCGTAAGGAAAGAGGTTTAAAACCTCGCCGCGGTAGATAACTTAGCCGTTAATACTAAAATAGTATATAGTATAGTATAGTAGAGGCTAAAAAGTACGGATAATTACCAGGCTCTCGGGGACCTTAATTTCCGTATCTTCGGTACTTAGCGGCGACGAGGGCGAAACGATACCTACGAGCGGAAGCGTCTATTACTTTAAGTCGCCTTCGTCGCCGTCGCTTTCGTCGCCGTCGTCCTCCTCGCCGTCGCCCTCGTCGCCGTCGTCCTCCTCGCCGTCGTCGCCCTCGTCGCCCTCGTCGCCCTCGTCGCCCTCGTCCTCCTCGTCCCCCTCGTCCCCCTCGTCGCCCTCGTCCTCCTCGTCCCCGTCGCCCTCGTCCTTTACATCCTCCTCGTTACTCTTATCGTAGTAAAAGAGGTTTAGAATTTTACCGCGGTAGATAATATAGCCGTTAATACCGGAATGGTACATAGTATAGTATAGTAGAGGTTAAAAAGTATAGATCGTCCGTCTCCTCCTTCTCGCCTCCTATTTCCTTACCTTGTAACCGGTATCTACGTATAACTTATACTTACTAGGGCTACTAGGGATTCCTTATTAGAGGTAAAACTAAATCCCGCCCCTGATCCGTAGTATAGTATCCCCGTCGCTCGAGGTTTCCCCGCTACCGTTATTATAATTATTACTATTATTGGAATAACCTCGCCGTATCCTTAAGAGCCGACTCGCCGCTATTACTACCGTTCTCGTACAGATACCTAGGTCTCGTCGTAGTAACGTTTCGCTAGCCGTTCGTCCTCGAGTAGTAAGGTCTTATAGTCCTCGATAAGCTCTTAGAACTTTATATCCTAAGGAGCCGACTTACTGTAAGTAAAGTTACTAAAGTCTTATTCTTTTTAGCGTATATAGTATCGGTATTACTTAAGCTAGTAAAGAGATTAATACGTCCGGTCTTATTCGACTAGTTATATAACGACGTAGGTAGAAAGCGAGCGTATCTAATTACCGCGGTTGTAATTATTACCGTCGTTAAAATAACCTTGCCGTATCCTTAATAGCCGACTCGCCGGAAAGGTTAAGAAAGGCTTACGAGTACTCTATCTCCGAGTCGGTATCTAGTAACGGACTCGTATCTGTAAGAGATACCGTAAGGGCCGTCGTAATATATAAACTACGATACCGGAGGTAAGGCTCTCGGGGTCTCTGATTTCCCTATCTTCCGTACTTAACGGCGTAGTAGGCGAAACTACGTCGATGAGTAGAAACGTCTATTACTTCGAGTTAGTCTTATCTTAATCGTCTTTATCTTCCTCATTACTCTTATCGCGGTAAAAGATATTTAAAGTCTTACCGTAGTAGATAACTTAGCCGTTAATACCGGAATAGTATATAGTGTAGTATAGCGTCGTCGTCGCTCTCGTTATTATTATCTTTATCTTCCTTATTACTCTTATCGTAGTAAAAGATATTTAAAGTCTTACCGCGGTAGATATCTTAGCCGCTAATACGGGAATAGTATATATTATAGTATAGTAAGGTTAAAGGGTATAGATTATTACTATTATTAGAATAACCTCGCCGTATCCTAAGGAACCGACTTACTATAAGTAACGTTACTAGAGTCTTATTCTTTTTAACGTATATAATGTCGGTGTTACTTAAGCTAACGACGAGGCCGAAAGTACCTCGGAGAAGAGAGGAGGAGAGTCGGAGAGAGATTAATACGTCCGGTCTTGTTTGACTAGTTCTGTAACGACGTAGGTAGAAAGCGAGCGTATCTAATTACCGCGGTTAGGATTATTACCGTCGTTAAAATAACCTCGCCGCATCCTTAAAAGCTAACTCGCCGCTGTTACTACCGCTCTCGTATAGATACCTAGGTCTCGTCGTAGTAGCGTTTCGCTAGCCGTTCGTCCTCGAGCAGTAAGGTTATAAGAGGGCCGTCCAGAGGGCCGACCAGATAAAGAAGAGCGAAGAGGCCGAGGATACTATCGAGGTGTAAGAGGCGCCCGGCGTTAACAGGGCTACGAAGAAGAGGAAGCTTACCTACCTACCTAGCGAGTATAACGTAGACCGTAACCGTGCCGGCGAGGAGCAGCTATAAGAGAATATCGGCTACTAACGCCGTAAGACTTTCTAATAGACACTAATAACGTCTAGTAATACGAGGAGAGGGAGAGACTCGTATATTCTCCCGTATATAGAGGTAAAGATAGAATATATAGGTAGCATACCCCAGCCAGTACCTGTTAACTATAAGGCGGGGTTAAGGAATAGGGATACTAAGAAATATTAAGATTTAGGTAGGATATAGAAGGTAGCGGTTACTACTTTACTAGTAGCCGAGGGAATAAAATATCTCCAGCCTTTAATCGCGGGGGTATAGGTAGTACCGTATAGTTATATTAATCTTAGTATCCGTAGGCTGTATCGTAAGAAAGTATACTTACGCTATATATCGCGGTTACCGCTTTTAGTACCGTATAAGTAAGGTAAAGCTAGCTAACGTCGTCCTGTAAATAAACAAAGCTACTCCGGTAGGGAAAGATAAACAAAACTAAAAAGAATACCTATCTCCGCCCCCCTCCCCTTATCCACCACCCCATTACCGTCTTCCCGACAGATCGCCGGCCCGCGGAGGAGTACGACATTATCGATCTCTCGGAGAAAAGGCCCCTAAGTAGAGGCTCGTTATATCTAGTAGGCCTAGCTGCTAGCGGGCAGGCAGTTCGGTCGTAAACACTACGGCATTCTACACCTCGTTAAGTCGTAGTAGTCGTCGGTAGTATCGTAGTAAAGAGGCCCGTAACCGTAACGAACTCCTAGAACGCTTCCGGAGGCTTTATCGTAGTCCCTCGGCGAACTACGTACTCGTCCTCCTCCAGCCAGGGAACCACTTAACCGTGACCCCCCCCCCCCCCCTATAGGTAGCCGCTAGCGAGCTCGTAGAGGCTAACGAAGTAGTTTTATAATGTTTTCGATTAGGGTACCCCCGAGGCACTAGATATAGGCGATATTGTCTCGACGTATAAGGTAATCTTAGTACCTAGAGCTAGCATCCGTAGGGCGACCTCCAGGCCTTAGCGTCTGCCGGGGTATTATCCCTCTTCCCTCTTCCCGTCCGGCCCGGACTCGAAGATAGCGGATCTATACCCTAGTTACCCCCGGTCGGTAGACCCGTCCGTAAGGCCTACTAGGTCTTCGGGAGGTATGTTAGACAACTAAGAGTCGAAGGCGGCTATTACTTCCTACGCTACCTTACCCTCGCTGGATAATGCCTAGTAGCCTATCGTACATTGGGTCGGGTAAAAAACCCGTCGTAGGATCTATATAGATAGTTTGGCTACTAGCTCGGCGGGGTCTTTACCTGTACGGGAAGGCCGGCACTAGGGCCCTCCTTCCTAATCGGGGAGCTATAATACTTACTAGGGGATACGCCTCGTCGACTATAGGTAATCGGGAAGTATACCGGGGCCTTAGGACCTCTAGGACGGACTTAAAAGCCGGAGCACCGCTTTACTTAGTATAAGGGCAGGGGTAAGGTTATCGTATATTGAACTATCTGTCCGAACGTTAACGGAGGGGGATATACCTTTTAAATAAAGTTAAGGCTATAAAGATAGTATTAGGAAACCGCCGAGGTATACGAGAAGTAGACGTCGTAATAGCTATAGGGCGAAAAGCCCGTCCGGATGCTAAGTAAGGAAGTAAGAATATAAACCGTACGGGAGGGAAGGGTAGCTCCCGGTATATATACTTAACGAAAGAAACGTAAGGAGGAAAAGAAGATAAATCAAGGAAGTACCCTAGGAATAAACTAACGTAGCGAAGGACTAACCGGTAAAAATAAAAAAGCGAACGCCGTAGCTAACGAAGACCGGCGAGGCCGATAGAGGATAGGTATAATAGAGATAAGCGGGAAGCATCCCTAGTATTACAACGTAGGAAAAGGGAACTATTCCGGCGCCGCCGGCGCCCGCCGCGTAAGCTTAGATCCTACGCCTCTTTAAACTCCTCTCCCCGTTAACCCCGGCCCCGCTATAGCCGGTCGAGTTAAGAGCGGCCGACCAGCGCTCAGTCTCGGACGTAGTAGATAGAGCACACCGCGTAGCACTAGGGGCCCTATTAGTACGGTAAGGTATTACCATTACTAGCAGCGGCCTAGCTTACGGTATCGGTAACGGTAGGTAGGTCTATAAAGGGTAGGGTTCCGATAGATAGGCGACCGGGTAGGAGTCTCCTTACAGCGTCGGACTTTCGCCTTATTCGCCTTACTACTTCTAGACTAAACTATCGACCTTTACTTCGACCGCCTAGAGTTTAGCTTTACAAACAGTACCTTTAAAGATCCTAATAAGCTAGTATATAATGTTATCGAATCGCTACCCTAGGGCGTTTATAGATTCTAAGTTACCCTGTAAGGCCCGGGCGACCGCCGCTATATTAGCGATATCGTCGGTCTAGCGAGGGGTCTAGCTAGCGCCTACTATATCGTAGTCCTAGGGCTAGACACCCGGACGCTACTCTTTAGTAATAGCGTAGGCCGGGAGTTATACGCGAGGGGGCTATTCTTTAGCGATAACGCCAGGAGTATTCCCGGCCTATATAGGGCTCTAGCTAACGTAGTATATAGCGTAGTCCGGGGTTTAGATATAAGGGGTATCCCTATCGAGGATAGTAGCGGCGTAGTCCCTAGGGACGCTACCGACGGCGGGGTAAGGGTTAGCAGGGCCGTTATCCGGGGCGATAGCCTGGATCGAGTACTAGGGTTACGGAAGGGCGACCGGAGGAAACGGTAAGCCCGGCGAATCCGAGCGTAGCGAGCAGCCCGCCGTAGACGCCCCCGGAGGGCCGCCGGAGGCTAGAATAAGGCCGGGGTCGACCTTAGCGGTAAGAGGGGCGCGTAAAGGGCAGGGCGCATAGGAGGCGGTCGGGAGCGGAGCTCTACGTCGGATATTACGTACCTAGAGAAGGTCGGCCCTATTTATACGAATAAGGGCCTAGGCTATAAAAGCGGGTATAGTCGGCGGGGTTACCGAGGAATAAAAGGTAAGGGTTAGGAAGGCTGCCTTAGACGGTAGTAGTACGAGCTTCTTAGCTAAGTAGTTCGCCTCTATATCTTTAACGATACGGTTTATAAGGGTATAATATACGGTCTGGTATAACGGCGACGAAGTAGAATTACGAGACTTAGGGCGAACCTAGCCTAGAAAGAATTACTCGGTAAAATATATAGTATCGTCGTACGTCTTCCCCGGGGGTATGTACTCCTTAACGCGTACGATAGTATCGGCTAGGGAGACGCCGGGGTACATAGAAGTCTTATCGACTCTATAATTTTCCATCTCTAGGAGATTACGCTTAAGGATACTAGGCCTAATAAGGTATCTACCGACGACGGTAAAGGGCGAATCGAGCGTCGGGTAAAAGGGTATTTCGTATATCTTACGAGTACCTAAGGAGGTATCGGGCCTAGCGGAAGTATCGTCCTCGACATCCGAGTCGTCGATATAGGAAAGGCTATACCCGACGTAGGGTAGAGGGCCGACTAGTACCGGCGGCCTAGACGGTAGTAGCGCGCCGTCCTAAAAGGTAACTACGACGGGCTCCTCGGCCTATCTATCCCGAGTAATACTATATTTACGGTCGAGCTTTACTAGCTTAGAGTACCTAGCTACGGCGGGAAGTAGGCGGGGCTAGTACGCGATAATAGCCTACTCCCTTGTAACGAAGGCTTATCGTAGCGTACAGAGCGACCTAGTATAGGGGAGCGACTAGAGGATAGCTTCTTAGACGACATCCTCGAGGATAAAGTGCTTGTCTACCTAGAGATGGTAGGGTACGCCGCGCCTAGGTCTAGCGATATAGGGGTAGGTCCTAAAGAGCTTAGTAAAGGCGGCGAGGGCCTCGCTTACCGAGCGGATAGCGTACTTAGATAGGCCGCCGCCCGTCGCCGCCGAGAGCGCGCCGTACTATATAAACGGGACGCTAACCTCGTCGGGGCCCTTACCGGTAAAGACGACGCTCGCGTTTACCTCGAGTCCGTTTAGGGTAACTATAGTCTCCTCGAGAGAGAATAGGTCGGGGTTACCGCTAGGGTTTAACGGGGTACTCGGCGATTTTAATAAGCTTATAGTAACGTAGCCGGGGATGTAAAGGGCCTCGTAAAGGTTAACGTCGAGGTCTATTCCGGGGTAGACCGAGTATAGTACGGGCTATACGAGCTTACCGCTAGAGTCGACTACCTATCCGACTCGGACCTTTAGGTCGGGGATAGCGATCCTGATAACGTCCTAATATAGCGAATCTACTCGTACCTAAGTATTGGTCGAGGCTAAGGGCGGTAGGGAGTCGAGATACTCGTATAAATAAACTACCTTACCGCGGTTATAATCGACGGCGAGGTAGATAAGGTTAATAAATAGCTTAAGCGTACCCTCGGGTACGAGTTTTAGTATAGCGATAAAGCGCTTCGACGAGGAAAACCCGACGCCGTTTTATATAACGATATAGCTGTTAAAGAGGTTCGACTTAACCCCTTCCTACTCGGTACTACTTATAGTCTCCGTCCGGTATACTAGGCCCGGGGCAGCCCGCCCTCGAAACCCGGCGTAGTCCCTAATACGCGCGCTACTGTCTTCGCCTAAGACCGGATTAACTATCTCGCTATCGCCCGCGGGGGTACCCTACGCGTCCGTAGTAGCTATTTAGCGAGGATAGTCGCTGTCTACTCTACCGCCTACGTTAGTAAGTATCGTAGATGCTAGCCTCCTTGTAGTACCTCGGTACGGCGCCTGTAACGGACTAATCGCTACGCTTAGCGGCTAGGAGTTATAATAACTATAGCTCCTAACGTAGTTCGTTACGGGGGGGGGAAGGCAGATGCTACTAGGGGGGGGGGTATAGCTAGCCCAAAGAAGTAGAGAGTAATCCCGATCCTAGCGAGCTAGGTATAGGATTATAAAATACGTCGGCGAACGAGATAGGAAACGCGAGATAGAACCGCCTAACTTACAGAAAGATCGCTCCGAGCGAGGTAGGCATACCAGGCCGTAGATAGTCGGAGATACGTGACAGGTAAAGCCCGTATCGAGGAGGGCGAGCTAGGGTTAACTTAAACTACGAGGGATTCGGGCGAAGATATTAGATAAAAATATACGGGGACTGCGGGCTACGGTAAGGATCGAGTATTAACGTAGAACGACGGGGTATAGATTGCCTATAGGAACCGTAAGTAGAGAATTGTACTGTAGAGAAGGTAAGGATTTAGACGTATTTAGAAGATAAAGTTGCCGCGGGGAGAGAGGTCGGCTACGGCCGTAATATAACCTAGGGTACGAGGAGGGGATTGTAGCGTAAAGTAGGTAAGTTAAAAAATCAAGGGTATAGCGGTACGTAAGTTAAAGGATAACTGGTACTAAAGGACGAGAAGGAGGTTTAGGTAAGCCCGGGGATCGGGGGGCTGTAGGTTAAAAAGGAGTAGGGTATTATATCCGGGACTATAGCGCCGAATATCGGGGCTGTAAACGGGACCGGGGTAAACGAAGCGAGTAGCTCGCGTAAGCGTACCCGGAGTATAACCCCTTGTGCTTACCCTACTAATCTTCCCTACAAAACCTTAATTAAACGTTATAGGGTTTACATTATAACCTTACTTCCACTTAGTAACTCCTACTAATATTTTACTCTAAATAAAAACTATCTACTTCCTATACCTATAACTATTCTAACTACTTCCTTTCCTTATATAGTAGGTATAAACCCTACTCGGATTTCAGGGACTAATATATAGGATATTATATCTAGCCGCCTGCCTAGGTACCTACGGCGGTTACCGCCTCGGCTGTAGGTACCGATACAACTATATAAGAATAGCTTCGTACCTTAATTACTAAACTAGGATAACACTATCTCGACTTAGGTATTATACTAACCTTTCTACTTATCTACCCTATTCGGCGTATAAGCTAACTAAGCTTAGAACTTACAAGTATATTATAGCCGGTAATTCTACGATATCGTCGAGGCCGGCCCTCGACCCGAGCGCCTCGTAACGGTCGACGGTCCTACCAGTAGTAGCTAGCTCTCGCTATGCAGCATATATAGCCGAAAAAGTAAGATACTTCTAGATACCGCTAGATACTACCGAGAGACTTAAACTAAGGTTAAGATATAGCGGCTCCGGCTCGTCGTTATAGTCGGCGTACCCGAGGCACGTTGTGCCGTCGACTCTAGCCAGGCTAGCGCTCCTTCCTATTCTAAAGCGAGTACAATCGGTACTATAGCCTATAAGGGTCGAGATAGCGGTAGCTTAGGGCTGTCTTCGACGGGGAGGGGTACGCTATCGTCGCCCGAGACGGCTAGGCGTACCGGCACTCCTTCTAATTAACCTGGATTCGGGTATGCTTAGAAATACCTATTAACTAAACCGAACGCCCGAGCTCTACTCCTTTACTTAGCAGCCTCGTAATAATAAGTACTAAACCCGATACCCTCTACCTCTCCCTTCTACTCTTCTATCTTCCTAGTAGCCTTAGCCCGACGCTATCTCGATAAGGCGACGAGCGCTATCTCTACCTAAGTCGGCCAGGCTATAAGGCCTTCTAGGTCGGACTCGAGTACCTTAACAACTAGGCTCTACTAGCTTAGCTTTAGCCCGGCTGTAATTAGTGTACCTGCGTAGGGGGGGCCTTTGTCGTCGACGTTAGCTAGGGTACCGCTCCTTCCGATTTAGAGTTAAGTCGCCTGGATAATCTCTACCAGCCTTATTCCTATACTCCCTATCCATCTCTTTAATCCTACCCGCCTTAACCCCTAGTACTATTCCGCTAGTTAGCAGTCTCGGAGAAGCTGTCGCTACGGGGCGGAATACGCTATCTTCGACTAAGTTAGCTAGGCGGCTACTGCTCTAAACGGGATTCAAGTACCCTTAACCCCGCCCTAACGCTAAACTAAGCTCCGACCCCTACCTCTTCCTCCCTACCCTATACTAGACCTTTACTAAGCGGGTCTAACTTAGCCTTATTATTGGTATACTTTCGTAGTCGGGTAGTAAGACGACTACTTCTATTTAACTAAGCCCGAGTCTGCTTTACGATCTAACTAAGGCGAAAATCCCTACTACTACCTCTTATAAGTCCCCCTAATACCTTCTTTACCTTTAACGCCGTCGCCGAAAGCCGCCGCCGACCGTAGCGCGTATCTTAGGTATAACGGCTCCGACGAGGAGTCGGCGTATCTATAGACGATAAAGCGTCGACGCCAGCTAAAGTACCCGCTCCGCCCGATTATCTTCTAATAACCGCTAGGGTTACCGAGTAACCTCGTCGTAATAATTACTAAATCCGACACCCTTTACCTCTCCCTCCTACCTTTCTTCCCAGTAGGCTTAGCCTAAAGCTATCTCGATAAGGCTACGTACGCTATCTCTACCTAAGTCGACTAGCTACCTTTAGGTTAGACTCGACTACCTTAACAACCAGGCTCTACTAGCTTAGCTCTAGCCCGGCTGTAATCAGCGTGCCTACGGGGGGGGGACCTTTGTCGTCGACGTTAGCCAGGGTACCGCTCCTTCCGATTTAGAGCTAAGTCGCCTAGATAATCTCCGTTACCCGGATTCCTATACTCCCTATCTATCTCTTTAACCCCGCCCGCCTTAACCCCTAGTACTATTCCGCTAGTTAGCAGTCTCGGAGAAGCTATCGCTACGGGCCGGAATATACTATCTTTACCTAAGTTAGCCAGGCGGTTACTAGCCTAAACGGGATTCCAGCACCCTTAACCCCACCCTATACTATACTTCCGCTTTACGGTTCCAGCCTAGGCTTATTATCGGCGTATTTTCGAGGTTAGTAAGACCGCCGCTCCGGCCTTACTAGGCCCGAGTTAGCTTAGCGATCCAAGAAAGACAGAAAATCCCTACTACTACCTCTCGTAAGTCTCCCTAATACCTTCTCTACCTCTAACGCCATCGCCGAGAGCCGTCGCCGGCCACAGCACGCATCGTAGGCACAGCGGCTCCGATAAGGAGTCGGCGTATCTATAGGCGAATAAGCGTCGAGACCGCTAGCCAAAGTACCCGCTCTACCCGATCATCTTCTAACAACGGCCAGGGTCTCCAGCAGCGCTCCCGCTCCTACTACTAAGTATAGGGACTATCAGCTATATCGGCAGGAGATATAGGCAGGCTAGCGTCGGGGCTAGATAACCAGAATATCTAAGGAAATAAGGTTCTTATTACTATATACGGCATCCCGATATCGCTCGAGCAAGCGCTCGAGCGGTAAGCGAAGACCGGGTTAACCGACCCCGAGATTACAAGCTATATTAAGGAAATATTCTAAAAGGTAGAGGATAAGGCCTATTCTACCCTAACCTATAACCCGCTCGTACTCGAAGTTCGGGACGGAACTAGAGCAATTTCGAGGAGTATCCTCCTCGCTATACGGTTCTGTAATAGTAGAAAGGGGTGCCCTCTCCTCCGTATTATCGCTAACCTCCTTTAGAAGGATAATAAAGAAGAGTTAGCGTTTCCCGAGGTTAACCCCGCCGACAACGGGGATCGCAAGTACCGCCTCGAGGACCTCCCCGCCGCTAAGAGTATAGTGCCTAAGACCCCTACCCGACGTAAGAGCGCCCCCGGGGATAACAACTTAGACCCTACGAACGAGGCCTATAAGCGACTAGTACTATTCGACGATATCGAGGCCCTCTTACTTATCCGGATAAGTTACGATAGATATTCCATTAGCTTGGAGCAAGTTAAGGCCCGAATAAAGGCCTTCGACCTTACTAATAACGAGTAGGTTATATAGGAAGCCGAATCGATATTCTATAACGCTAGCTTATAAGGGGGGGACTAATTATACCTAACAGGTAACGATTATGTAAGGCGTACGATATAAATAGCCGAGGACGCCTACGCCCGCTTTCTAGTAAACGCCTCGGACGAGCGGGTAGTACGAGCGCTACTACCCTAGGAACGATTAATAGCTACCCGGCTTTACAACCCCTTAAAGGGGGTACCCTTACCGGATACTCTAAAGATATTACTTAAGGAAATACAGAAGTTAGAGCTGGCCCAGATTATAGAGAACGGTATAAACGTGCTAGCTAACTTACCCGTAGCGATAAGCCCCGAAGACGAAATAAACTTCTAGCGGGAGAGGGTAACCGAGCTAAAGAAGAGGGTAGCTAAGCTCGAGAACGAGGGTAGATAGAACCCTAAGAGACGTAGATACGTAGTAGATAATAGCAACTCGGAGTAAGAGGAGGAAGTATATAGCGAGGCTAGGAGGACAGAGGGGACGATACTAGAATACTAATTTTTGGGGCTATATTGGTAGCGTCGCTACCCTAGCTAGAGTACGGCGGGAGGAGGGTATAGACCCGAGGAGCGCCGCGATCGAGATAAAAGCTAATTAAAGCGCTAAGATACCGATACCCGGCGAGCTCCTAACTACCTTAACCGATACCGTAACAGCTACGTAATACGATACTCTAGGTACCGTAATAGAATAGACTTACTGCCGGCTCCTCGCCCGGATATAACGGTAACTGGCCGGGCATAGGCCGTATATATACTAGAGTACGTCTTACGTAGTATACTAAGACTAAGGGGTAGGAGAGGCCTAGAGTCCCGGGCCTTACTACGCTAGATAATATAGGTATGAGGACGTAATATACGTCGGCGTCGAACGCCGCTATTACGCGGCGGCGACAGACTACCGGGGTATACTACCGAGGCCGGGCGGGCGGTAGAACTCTGCTTACTAAATACTACTAACCCTTTAGGGAAGGCGGACTAGCCGCGTAGGCTCGTAGTAACGGGGACGTAATAACGCCGTAGCGAACGTATTACGCCGTCTGCCGAGTAACGGGGTAGCTAGGAGGATGCTTTAGCAGCTCCGGCGCGCCTCGGAAAGGCGTATAGCAGAGAGCGGGTCTCGATCCTATTATATACCTATCGTAAGTCTACTATACCGCGCGACGGCGAGGCGAAGGGCGCGAAGTAGTTAATAGTAGTTTTGTCGCAGGAAACCTTAGTCCTACAGGTTAAGCCGCTGTAGACCTCGATATTCCGCGAGCGGGGCAGGATATAAATATAAGTACTTTATATTCCTCGTATTATCTATTATAGCGCCGCGATAAAATTCTATATTCCAAGACCCTAATCTACTAGCCGCTAACCCGAAGCCCTAGCCGCTAACCCGAAGCCCTAGCCGCTAACCCGAAGCCCTAGCCGCTAACCCTAAGCCCTAGCTACTAACCCTAAGCCCTAGCTACTAACCCTAACCTAGGCTAGTTACCCGAGGAGTCTAACTATACTAGATAACTTACTATACTATAGATAGTAAATTATTATAATAGTATAATATACTATAAAGATAACGATTAAAAGCGAAACATAAAGTATACTAATAGACGACGTACTTTAGGGGTAAATAAGTTATATTTAATACATAAAATTAGAACTAGGTATTCGGAATTACTAATATAATACAATAGAAATATATATATATTTATATATTATATACTAGTAAAGAAACTTTATATATAGAAAGCTTTAGGCTTACCTATCTTTTCTACCAAGACGTTTATATAGAACTTTAGGACCCTAGATAATATCCGAAGCTAGAGAAGCTTAGTTCTATAAATGGAAATTAAATTAATAAAGAGTAATCGACCTTCGGGTTATCGGCAAAGTTAATATATATCCTAAATCGGTAAAGATAAAAGGGAAAAGGGTCTGCTAGGTATTACTACCTAAGCCTCTATAAGCAGAGAACACCCAGAAATAATTTAAGCTACTCGGGGTCGCTAGCGACTAACTAGTACTAGAAGGGCTTATCGAAGCGGAAAGGTTCGAACGGGGGTTTAGTTTATCTATGCTAAGAGTACAGAGTCCCGCGAGCTGTACACGGCCCGGGGACTAAGTCCCTACCCGTAGCGGTATTAGAATAAAATAGTAGAATATAGATACAGGCCGTAGGCCTAGTACTACGCTAATAAGGGGAAAGACTACAATAATAACGCGGGTAAGAGAGACTTAGCCTTAGTATGCTTATAGAGGCTAGTAGTCGTCGACAGCCTCGAGCGAAGCGAGCAGCCCGCCGTAGGCGCCCCCGGGGGACCGCCGGAGGTATACAAAGCCTAGATAATTCATAGGTTAGGCGATTACTAGATACTAAAACATAGTAGACTAAAATAAGCCTAGTATTTAAGCGGCGGCGGTTAAGCTACTACGTCCCTATATCTCGATAATCCTATAAATATAAGCCTTATAGCGCTCCGACTATACCGATTCGCGCCGTATTAACCCGCTTAAAAGTAAGAGTATATAACCGCTAACCTCGAATATAGTTTAAGTATCGATCCTCTAAAATTACAAACCCGAGGCCTATATATATACGGTAATAGTTACTAGCCGGGGAGCTACCCGTATTAGGAGTTTGCCGTTTCTACCTATACCTCGTTACGTCTTTAGCGAAGTATAGTCCTAACGAGCGCGGTATAGGGGTTCCCTAGCGTAATATCGAGATAAATAAGGCTTAGGCCGGGAAGAGAAGCGACAACATCGATAAGGGCTTCTCTAATATCGGCGAGTACCCGGGTTAACGGGGGGATACCGTTAGGACTATTCTATCCCTCGACTATAAGGACTCGAAGGGTTACCTACCGAGAGATATATTTAAATATCCGGGCTATATCGTCGGCGTTATCGCCGCTAAGGAAACCGTAAACGCCTAAGTCCGTTAGCTATAAGGGGGGGCCGGCGAGTATATCGGCTAGGAGGGACGAAGCGCCTATGCGCTTAACGATACTAAGGGATATAAGTATAGGAAGAGCGGCTACCTAACGGGTAAACCCCTTTATATAGGAGGAGTCGTCGTACGTAAGCGACTAACCCTTAAAACCTAGATAAAGAGTCTCGAGGCTATAGAAGCCTTCTAGTTATAAGAGTAGGGTAGAGACATCGTTTGGTAACCCCGTTACTTTTATATATCGGATAGATTAGCGATAGTAACCTAAAGCCTTAAATAGAGTAATACCGAGACTACCCTAGAGGTACGACTCGAACGATACTATAGTAGGGTAAGCGCGTATATAACGAAGGGACGGCTAGGGGGGACGTACTAAGAGAGTACGGGGCTAAGGATTTAATAAACGATTCTACTTATTCCTCGCTCGACGATCCCTAGCCGTACGTTAATATCCTATCCCGGGTATTAGCGGGGGCTTAATAAATGTACGGGGAGGGGAGGGGCGTATACTTAGTTAAATTTTAAACACCTAGCGCGGAGGACTTAGCTAAAGTCGCTTAGTAGGGTTACCTCCTCCGGAAAGATAACGCTACGGAGGGCTAGGATCCGCCCGGGGTAGAGCGGTAACCCGGTATTAAGGCCGGCGGTAAAGAGCGAAAGGAAGCGAGAGATAGTCGATTCGACGTCGGTAAGGTAACTACCGCCTAAGAAGTAGCGATCGGCGATAGGGCTAGAGAGGAACCTAGCTCTAAGGTAACTATTCTAACATATAGCCTCGAGAATATAATCGAGGCTAGTAAGGTTAATCGAAGAAACGAATAAGTAGTACGGGTACTTTATATTACTTATAGTTAATACGACGATCGAGCGCTAGTACGTAACGTCGGACGGTAAAGTTACAGCCCCGAGGACCGGGAACTCTTTAAGCTCGAAGGCTTCGTATAGGATTAGAAGGGCGACCTACGCTAGGCTTAGACTCGTTCTTACGACTCTAGCGAGCGTACTATACTTATAGGCTAGGGCTAATTACTTAGCAATTAGGACCTATATATTAGTATATAGGATTATTTACCCGCGGTTAGCTATAGAACGTCGCCCTGTAGTAGCGTAGATATACGCCCGGAGCGGTAGATTACTACCTAAGGTCTCGGGGGTTTAAACTAGTATATACCTTAAATACTCGCTATCGACGAGCGCTCGGGACGTAAGAGGTATAACGGGTAGTATCTACGTAGAACGACGAAGCTACTAGACGCTTAATTAGGATAAAGGTTTTAACTAGATAAAGCCTTACGTAACCCCGCCGGGTTACATACAACTCCGTAGGCTCTTTCCCCCGGCACGAGGGCTAGCTAGTAACGAGGTTACGGGTATATAGAAGGCACTCCCGGCCTACCCGCTAGCCTCGCGAGGCTAGCTTAGCTATATATACCTAACTAACTACTCCTTTAATTAAGTTAAGCTAAAGTAGGTACCGAACAAAATACCGTACTACCCTTACAAAATAATGCTAGGCCGACCTCCGGCGGCGCCCGGGGGCAGCTACGGTAGGCTACTCGCTTCGCTAGGCTTTTGTTACCAAAGGTCTACATATATACTTAAAACTGGATTAATATATACTCGACGATAGCATTTCGCGCGTCTAGCGGCTTACGACAGGTAAGTAACGTAAGGAGGGTAAGGAGAGGTAGTACTTAGTAGCGTTCGTAGGTAACGCCTTTGCTAACCGGCAACCTATATAGCAGACCTAGGGTTAGCATACTTTAGGCTTGATCGACTCGATACTTAACGATAGGGGACCTCGCATACCGGGTAAAAATAGGTAAGTAGCGATAAGAGAGCGAAAAGTACCTACCTTACTTACCGGAGTACGTAACGCCTTTGCCTGTAAGATACGCGGCAGCGGAAGACGAACGCCGCGCTCGCAGCCTAGATCGAACCTTCCGGCTAGGGTTAAAGGTTTACATATATAAAAGGGAATTAAGTAACGAAGCTAAGCTAGACTAGCTAGTAAAAGGTAAAGGCGCCTTTACTTACCTATAAGATACGCGGCAGTAGTAGAGGGACGCCGTGCTCGTAGCCCGGATCTAACCGTCCGGCTAGGGTTAGATGTTTATATATATAAAAGGGAATTAAGTAACGAAGATAAGCTGGACTGGCTAGTAAAAGGTAAAGGCGCCTTTACCTGCCTACAAGATACGCGGTAGTAGCAGAGGGACGCCGTGCTCGCAGCCCGGATCCAACCGTCCGGCTAGGGTTAGAGGTTTATATATGTAAAAGGGAATTGAGTAACGAAGCTAAGCTGGACTAGCTAGTAAAAGGCAAAGGCGCCTTTGCCTGCCTACAAGATACGCGGCAGTAGCAGAGGGACGCCGTACTCGTAGCCCGGATCCAACCGTCCGGCTGGGGTTAGGGGTTTGTACGTATAAAAGGGAAGTAAGTAACGGAGTAAGCTCGATTAGCTAGTTAAAGGTAAAGGCGCCTTTACTTACCTATAAGATACGGTAGTAGGAGAGGGCCGCCGTACTTAGGGCCCGGATCTAAGGTTCGTATAATACGTACTATATTATCGCTGAAAGGAAGGTACTTAGTTAGGGAAAGATTAGCGGGGGCTGGCTAGTAAAAAGGTAAATATATACCTATAGCAGGATTCGCAGGATAAGGCAGAGAGGCGCTATGCCTATAACCCGAATCTAATAATATAGTAATAGCTGTAGGTTTGGGTATAGGGTATAGAAAGGAGAGGTATATAACGAAGAAAGGTAAGCGGGGGACGGCTAGTAAAAAGGTAAACGGGGCTAGGCACGCGAATAATACGTATCCGTAATATAGGTAGTAGTAGGCAGAAGACGGCTATACCTACCGGTATAGTCTAAATATAATTATAAGTTAAGGCTAGGGACTTAGGCTTAGTAAAAACTAAAAGCGGTAAAGTAGATAAATATATCCGAAGCATCCTCCCTATATCGCCGGTATAAAAGTAAGCGAAATACCCTAACGCGACTACCTACTAAAGCCTCTCAATATATACCTAAAGCACCGTAGAAAAGGATACTATCGTAAAGACCCCCCCCCCCCCACCCGCCCCTATATTGGATACTATATATCCTATTCCTCGTCGTTACTAGTTAAGACCTCGTCCCTCTTATTAAGATTAACTAACTCTTTAACCCCCTACTCCCCTAAAGGTAGGTAACGGATAGTAAAGTTACCCCGTAAATATCTAACGGCGAATATACGCAGAATGGAGTAGTAGCGCCCGAGAGGGGCGGAGCGTAACTATACCCCTATAACTATACTAAAACTATAGTATAGGGTACGGTAGTCCTCCTCGAGGGTCCGAAAGAAACGTATTAAATCTCGAGCGCGAAACCTCGACTTAGCTACCTAGTAAAGCTTTTTTAGGCCCGGCAGCCGTAATATAGCTTTAAGCTACCGAGAAGGTTACTCGGGGCTATAAGGGTTATACCGAAGGGTATAGATATAAGGGCAGGAGCGTACTATACCTATAAGGTCGGAATACGATATAGGGAGACTAAGCTGTAACTCCTTTAACGACGAGAGCCGGACGATAGCGTTAGTAAATACCGTATACACGAGGCTAAGGACATTAGTCCTTAAAAGTAAAGAGCTTAAGTCGTCTCGGTCGGTTATCTCCAATACTTATAGGGATAGCTACTAGCCGACTACATCGTATAGGCTAGCGGCCTAGCTATTACTAGGAAAGTAGACCCCGCCCTCGACGGTAAGCCCCGTTAGCTCTATAGGCGAGTTATTTAGGATATAGGCGACGACCTAGCTAGGGTTCGAGTACTTAGTAACGCGTAGGAACCTAAGGGCGGGTAAATAGTCTCCCAAGCTTACTATCGCGTCTTAGTTATCAGGCCCCCCCGCGCCGGCCGAGGACGAGCGAAAGGCCAGGTAGAGGATCTCCAAGTAGACGTAAGGCCTAAGGAGGGGAAGCAAGCTAGAGGTAGAGATCTAAAGGCCGCGTACGGTTAAGTTACGAAGGGACGCGCTATAGCACGCTAAGGCTACGAGCGTATACGGACCGATACCCGCGCGCCTACTAAAGATTTTAACCTATACTAGAGTAGCGGTAAGTATATTAGCAGTAGGATAGGATAGGCTGCTACGTACAAAGTACCCCTAGCGCTAGGTTCCGGACAAAGTTACCTAGCGGAATATCTATACCTAAGGCCTAACTAAACTTAAAGCGCCTAGACGTAGGTAAGCGGGAGCAGGGTAAGGTATATAGGGAAGACCTACAGGTACTCGACTCGCGAGCGTAGCCCGCCGAGGGCCTAGGCGAACGAGGAAGGCGCTATAATGTAATCGAAACTAATAAACTTTAGGCGTAACTACCGTATATCCCGTTAGAACGCCTTAGTAAACAACCTTATAAGATCTAAGGTAATAGCATCGGTATCGAGCCTACCGTTAGCAGTCGTTATACGGAGGAACTAAAGGGGCGGGTGGAATAAGACATCTAAGTCCTCCGAGTAATACTCCCGTCTAGCTAGGAGTTTTATCAAATAGTAGTAATAAAGCTCGTCGAGATATATATAATATAGCTATAATATATCGTTACCGATAGTCAAGATAATAATAGCTCGCTACTAGGCAAACAACCGCCTAAGCCGCCGCTTCTACGCTAGGGTTCTTTCGTTATAGTATTTATATAGCAGTAGTAGCGTAATATAGGCTCGGGCGCAGTCGGTCCTAGCTAAGCGGAATAGGCTCTTATAATCGCCGGTAAGCGCTACCTCCTCGGCAACGTAAGTTTAAATCTCGAGGAGCAAGTTCGCTATCTAGGTCTAAGTAGTTAGTTATATCGAAACAATAGCTATTACCAGAGGACGCTTAGATACTACGGCCCGGTAGCTATATACTAGCTAGCTTACGGGCATATATGCCTAGAAGGGATACGGGAACTAACCTTAAATATCTCCTACCTAAACCTCCTATATAGGGAGTTAGGAACAGACGCTCGAACCTAGGTAAAAGGGAGGACGTTAGGGATTACCCGGCCGTAAAGTCTTTAACCTAGGTATCGCGTACCTACGCCTAATATACGCCGGGGGTACCTTCTACCGAGGCGAATATATATTATAGGGTAGCTATTATGGTTCTAATAAGAACGATAGGAATTCGGGTATTAATATTTAAGTAGCGTTTCTAGGCCTAAGCGCTATTACGGGTAGGCTAAAGAATAGGAGAAAGGTAGTTGTTTTTTCTAGGTTCCCAGGGCCTACTAGCCTAGGCGAAGGATACTAAATATAAGTACCTAAATCTCTATCGTTCCTGCTAAAGGCGTAATAATAGGGGGGAGAGAGATATAGCCTCGACCCCAAGGCCGAAATTATTAATCAATTAGTACCTTTAAGGCTTAGTACTATACCCCCTCTTACGAGCTCTCCTAAATTCTCGTAGATCCTACTACTAGATATCTACCCGTAGATCGCCTTAAAAGTACTTAATATTCTTATCGGGATACGTCGGCTGGTTTATAGTACTAAAAACATCTCTCGAGCCCGCCGAAATTATCGATCTCCTTCTTAATCTTCCTCTATCTTAATAGCTTCTCGCATCGCTTAGGGCCGAAAGTTAAAGCTACGGGCGGTAACGGGTAACGGGTAAAAACGGGTAACGGGTAAAAACGGGTAATAAATGGGTAACGGGTAAAAACGGGTAACGGGTAAAAACGGGTAACAAACGGGTAACGGATAAAAACGGGTAACTTGGTACTAGTAACGGGTAACGGGCCGTAATCGTACTCGAAATTCGGTACTCCGAAGGGACTACGTTGATTAGCTTCGTAATAGCTTCGTATCTCTAATAGTAATAATAGTTTTAGGTGAAATAGCTAGAGTAGAACCCTAGTACGACCTTTATATTACGGGTAGGCTAAAGAATAAGAGAAAGGTAGTTGTTTTTTTCTAGGTTACCTACTGGCCAGGCGAAGGATGCTAAATACAAGTACCTAAATCTCTATCGTTTCTAGGCCTAAGCGCCCCCGAGAACCGAATAACTTAACTACTTACAAATCAACTATTTTCTCCCCTATACTTTTATAGCCTATGTATAGCCTATAGCCTATACTCTAAACCAGCCTTTACTCTAGTATTTAGCCTATAGCCGTTAGGGGTAGAGATTACTTGCCCTTAACACTATATATTACCATTTCTAGTCTTTTCCAGTCCTTACCAGTCTAATAATATATATAGAGAGCCCTCGTAGTACCCGCCCGTACCGTCCCCTATAACTTAGACGTTTAGGCTACGAGTACTATACCTCGTACTTATATAAGTAAGAAGATAATAACATAGGGCCCTCTATAAGCCTCGGGGCCGTATATGTAAACCTTAGATCCGGCGCGCCGTACTACGGCGGACTGCTCTCTTCGGCTGGATGCTACGTCCCCGACTACCCCCGTGAAACGGACGGCTAATCCCGCGGCCGTTAACGCTCTACTTACCTACCGAGACATATAGGGCTATTAGGCCCCGAGTAAAGTATAACTAAAGAGGTAAAAGGATTAGAGAGAGATATAGCGCTTTTCTTTGTAGAAATAAAGTACCGTTAGCGTAAAAACTAACTAGGCGAATTCTAAATTTATAGTAACTACCGGGGCCCTTACGGATAAGCCTATCTACGGGATAATATTAAACCCTAAGGTACTATAACGATTTAGAAATACCGGCTCCCGTACCTATAAGATAGAAGCTTCCGAGCGTAGCGAGTAGCCCGCCATAGGCGCCCCTAGAAGGCCGCCGGAGGTAGAAGCTTAACGCCTACTATAACGCGTATATATACCTATTAGATATAAAAGATATAGATTTTACCGCCTAGGGGTATAAGCTCGGCGCGTAAGACTTATTCGTCGTCGTAAGAAAAGCGGTATTATAGGCTCTAGCGCTTTAACCGGATAGAGAGGCCGGCGTAGTAGCTTAAGGAGTCCCTTTTAAGACGCGTAATAAAGCGTACGAGGTTACGGGCGGAGAAGAAGGACTCTATATTCCAAACGAACGCCTTAAGGGAGCGGAGGTAGACGATCTTATCGAGCTAAATCTTAAAGGCGTAGTAGTACGGGGCGCCGACTATAAGCGTCTTAATAAGCGGATAGGAGCATACTATACCGAGGAGGGGAGGGTATTCCTATAATATAGCGATACGTAGCGTCCGGAGGGATAGGAGGCCGGCGACGGTATCGGTAAGGGCTTAGTATATAGTAAACGGTATACGGACGATAGGTAGCGCGGGGTCTCGGTAACGCCCGTAATCTCGTAGCTTTAAGCTCTCTAGCGTAATCTACCTAGTAATTCCACAGAAGAGCTAGACGAGAACGCCGGGGTCGTCGTAGTAGAGGAACCCGTATATATCAAGTACGGTTAGCTGTACCGGGAGCCCCTTAATTAGGTCGGCGACGACTTAGCTAATATAGATAGAACTAGAGATGCGTAACTTAGTAAGTACCGGGAGGTCCTTAGCCTAGCGGGCTAGGGGGGGGACGGGTACGATAACCGTGGGTCCGGTAGGCTCGTCCTAGTTTAGGAATAGGTTAAGGGCCTGGAGGTTAGGATAGCGACTAAGGAGGGGTAGCTACCCTAAGGCAGACCCCGTTATAACCTCCAGGCCTAGAATATAGAGTAATAGTATATAGTACGCTAGACCTCTAAGGGTATACTTGCTAAGACGTGGACTAGAGATACCCTAGACTGGGATCTAACCGATTCTACGGATAGAATCGAAGGACTTAAACGACTCTAGGCTATCGGTTAGTATTCCGGATAGGAGTAAGAGTATTAGGGTATACCTAGCGAGTTTGGTAGGAGGGCGTATAGGAACTCGCCTAGCTTTATATTTATAGTAGATACGCCGCTAAGTTTAAGCTCCCTAGGGTTTATATAAGTACGGACCGGGCGGGGCTTACTAGGGCGAGGAAACTAATAGGTACTTAAACTTAGGGTATCTATAAACGGCTAGAGCGAGATTGCGCGGAATAATATCGTTGTACAGGGTTAGCCTACCTAAGCGTAGCGCGTATTACCGCGGCGAGCTAGTCTAGAGGGCGGCGGCTACGAGCCCCGATACGCGGTCGATAACGGTATCGACGGTAACGTAAGTAAAGCTAGACGGGCTAGACGTAGATTAGGCGAGGCCGATTTCGAGTAGGAAGGACTACTAAAGGGGGGGGATATACTATAAAGATCTAAGAAGCGTAGCGAGACTAGTCTAGCGGAGGTCGGCGATAAAGGAATAGTAAAAGTAGAGGGTCTAGCGGCGGCTCGAGCGGATAATAGCGCGTTACTACGTAAGGTTCCGCTCGGTTTCCCTGTATACTATAGGCTGATCGTTATAATCGTATAGGAGGGGTAAAGCGAAGGGGGCTATAGCCTTACTAGCGAGAGCGAGATGTAATAGGCTAGTAAAGGCCTAGTCGAGGGCAAGCTCCTCTATAACGCGGACCTAGAGCTCCGGGGGTAAGTTCGCTATTTAAGCTGATCTAGCCTTATCCGTATAGTAATACCTATGTAGGCTAGGTAGGTTAGTTTATACGAGTGCTGGGAGCCCTAGGGTTCTAGCGGCTACTCGACCGCAGAGGTAGGGAACCGACCTAAGATGGACGCTAGCGGGCTCCTAGGCCGATATAAAGGGGGCGTCCGGAGGAGAGGATAAACGGTAAACGTCGGCGGGGGTTTAGGCTAACCCTAAGAGGGGTATAACGTTGTCGTATACTCCTTCCCCTACGATAGGGTGCCCCTCGATACGGGACGCGACTATACTTACCTCCCGCGAGAGGGGGATCGAGAGCCTTGCCCAGCCTTTACGTCCTGTCGCGCAAATAGGCTAGGGGTAACTAGTATAAGGGCGCTAGGAAGCCTAGAGACTTTATATACTAAGCCTACCGCTAGCGGCCCTCCGCGGGCGCCTACGGCGGGCTGCTCGCTTCGCTCGGATACTACGGCTCCGACTACCCCCCCCCCTGTAAATACGGTTGGCTAGACTAGCGACCGTTACCGCTCGACTTAACTATAGTAACGTACCCGGATGTTAGGGCTAGAGCAGGGTATAGCCGAGGTAGAGGGAGTCGAAATGGATACTTCGCTTTTATTCCTAGAAACAAGGTTGATATTACGTTCTTAAAATTAACGCCTAAAGGTAGATTCTAAATCTATAGCAAGGACTACGTTATATATATAGGGACCCCTCGCGGAGAGACTCGGGTTCCCTCGCCTACCTAGAGTCTCTAAAGTACCCCGATTGCTACAGAAACGACGCGAGTACTACCTATAACTATAGGGGTACCTCCTCGCCGTATCTACGCCGGTAAGATAAAAGCCTCCGAGCGAAGCGAGTAGCCCGCCGTAGGCGCCCGCGGAGGGCCGCCGGAGGTAGACGACTAGCGAGACGGGTAACGGCTAGCTATACGCCTATACGTAACGGATATAAAGTTCGCCGCCTAGGGATACGAGTTCGGCGCGTAAGGCGTCTTACTTATACGGGGAGAAGCGGGAGCTTCGGCTCTAGCGCTATAACCGGATAGTAAGGCCCTAGTAGCAGCTATAGGGGTCCTCCTTAAGCTAGCTAATAAAGCGTACGAGGGTTAAGGCGGAAAAGGAGGACTCGGCATGCTATTCGAGCTCCTTAAGGAACCGGACGGCGGGAATCTGCTCGAGCTAGAGGCTAGCAAGCTTATAACCCCTAGGGCTGACTTAGAAGCGCTCGAGAAGCGGCGAGGGGCTTACGGTACGGAAGGAGGGATAATAGCAGCTCGGCATAGCGATCCGTACCGCGCGAAAGGACGGAAGGCTAGCGATAACGCCGGCGAAGGCTTAGTATAAGGCGGGCGCTACCTGGGCTACGGGTATGCCGACGTTTCGACGACCTGTTTCGTCTTCTAGATTTAAACTCTCTAACGAGGTCTACCTAGCGATCCCGTCGATAACCCGAGCGGCGTTACGGGGGTTAAGCAGGTTAGTATAGCTACGTACCGTTAATGCCGTTAGCTACGCCGGCAGACCGTCGAGAAGGTCGGCGACGACTTAGCCGATATAAATATAGCTGTCGACGCGTAATTCCCTTAGTACAACCAGGTTCTTAGCCTACAGGGTAAAAGACCTTCTATAGTCGAGGGCGACGGATCTAGAAGTCCGTAGGCTGATATGTTCTAAGTTAGCACAGGGGCTAAGGAGAGAAAGCTAGTTAAAACCAGATCCTATTACGCCGTCGAGGGAAAGGGAGCGGAGGGAAAGGCGGTAGCTTGCTAGGCTAGTAAGCGTTTCCGGACTAATGTCGTAATCCGGAGCGTAGACTTTATAGGATAACCAGTTCCGTCGAGGTAAGGTTAATATATACTAACGATCGAGCGACTATATAGCGTCCCTAGCGGGAGAGCTATCGATATAGCACCGAAGCGTTGCCGTACGGCGATCGTAAAATATAAATGTCTCTAAGCCTCGGTTAGAATCTCCTATAAGAATAAAAGGCTACGTATATACCTAGTAAGTTTAGCGGGAGAGCCGTTAGGAACTAGCCTAGTCTTAAGTCCATATAAGGCTAGGTAGAAAGCTTACATACCCTATAGTTTATATAAGTATAGACTATATATAACTGTAAGGATAGGAATATAAATAGGTGCTTAAACTTCGGGTATTTATAGATAGCTAAGGCGAGATAACGCGATATAACGACGCCGTACAGGACTAGGCGTCTTAAACGCGGGGCCCGCTACTCGTTATAGTCCTGAATAGTAACGGCCAGGCGCCCCGAAATACGACTAATAACCGAATCGACATCGATGTTAATATCGGCGCGGCTAAAACCGACCGAGCCGGAGATAAATTACTTAAGGCCTATCTCGAGTAGGAAGGCGCGTAGGAGGGTTAGATAACGATATATACGGCTAAGTACTGTAGCGAGACTATCCTAATAGAAGTCGGCGACGTAGGAGTAGTATAGATAAAGCGTTTAGCGACCGGCCGATAAGATAATAGTACGCTACTATACGACATTCCGCTCGATTTCCCTACTCGACGTCCTAGGGCCTTTAGGTTAATACTAACGATACTCGTATATAATAGGTAGAGCGAAATATACTATATTACGGCTAGTAAGGGCGACCTATAGTAGGCTTCGGTAGGCCTAGTCGAGTACGAGCTCCTTTATAATACGGGCCCTAATTTCTATAGGTAAGTTCGTTATCTAAGCTATATTAGCTATATCGGCCGTATAAGTTATACCCGAGTAGTTAGTCGGCTAGTATAAGTATAGGAATCCTAGGGATATAGCGGTCCGCGGATAGTAAAGGGAGGGAACGAACCTTAAGGTAGACCCTCGCGGGCTCCGATACCGAGGTAGCGCTAGCGTACGGGTAAGTAGATAAACGGTAAAGGTCGATAAAGGCTCGGTAGAACTATATAAGTAGGTAACGTATTATAGCTCCTTTATCCTGTAAGGAGATGCCCGCCCGGTAGCGGTATGCGGCTATATATCCTAGGCCTACGCGAGGGAAGGTCGAGGGGCTTCGCGCCCGCGGGGGTTAACGTAGAGCTAGCGGGACGCGGTCGACACTACTACTAAATAGTAGGGTTCGGACGGACGGGGGGGTGTAAGTGCCGTATCGTCTATAGTAAGATCGAGGTATCCGAGCGAAGCGAGTAGCCCGCTGTAGGCGCCCCTAGAGGGCCGCTAGAAGTACTTAGTTAGAGACGGGTAGGTAAAAGTAACCGTACGCGCGTAGTATAAGGCTAAGGGCTTGGATATATTATACCTATATCCTACGATAGAGAAAGTATTACAACGCCCGCCTTTTAACCCTAAAACGTCGCTAAGGAAGAGTAAGTATCTAGGAGAACCGCCAGTACAACGGACCGTTATCCGTTTATACCTGGCCGGCTTAATATACTATATTACTCCCGCCGCCTCGTCCCCGCCGAGCTTCTCGTTACTACTCGAATCCCCGTTACCGAGATCCGAGGACGAGGACGAGGACGAGGATGTAAGTAACTACTCGTACTCGTCCGCGAAGTAAACGGAGAACGTACTACTTAAAGATCCGGTCGTAACGCGTAAGGTAGTTATCTCCCGACGGGAGAAGCGAAGGTCGTAGTCCTAATAGGCTAAATAGAATAAGAAGCCCTCGTAGGAGCTAAGGGGGTCCTCCCGAAGCTACGTAATAAAGCGTACTAGGGTAGGGGCGAGGAAGTAGGACTATATGTACTAGGAGAGCTGCTTAAGAAGCCGGAGACGGCTAATCTCCCGAAGCTAATCGTAAGCGTATCCGTAGTTAATAACGTAAAACGAGAGGGTTTCGATAAGCGGAGAGGACCGTACTATACCGGCGAGGATAGCGTGGGAGACTAGTATATCGACTTTAAGGCTCTTAAGTACCGGTAGGCCGGTAATAGTATTAGTAAAGGCTTAACATATAGGAGTAGATAACTAGTCCTCGTAGAACGTAATTATACCTAAGCCGTCGGAAACCTTTAGGTACTCCAGCGTATTATACTTAGCGATATTCTAGTAGAACTTAAAGGTACCGATAATACCGCGTACCGCGAGTAACGTTAACTATCCCGGTAACGCCCCGAGTACGCTAGTAATAAAGTCGGTAATATAGCCTATCCTAACGACGCGTAGTACTTTAAGTATCCGTAGGTCCTTTGCCTAGTCGGCTAGTAAGTTGTATTAGTCCTAGGTTAAGTGCTCCGTATAACCTAAACCGTACGCGTAGACCCCTAGCCGAAGGGCCTCTAGGTTAATGTAAGGCCCTAGGAGTAGAAAATACATCTAAATAAACGCTAATACGCCCTTTATAGTAAGACGGCGAAGAGACGAGCTATAACAAGCTAGACTTTTAAACGTATACGGACCGAGTAACTAGGCTAGGTCGGTATACTTAAACGACTCTAGGGCTACGGTAAGCGGAGGAATACTAATAGTAGGCTGGACTTATATATACCGAGCGAGTTCCGCGGTAGGGTATGTATAAATCCGTCTAGCTACTCGTCCAGTCGCGACTCCGACGCCAGCTAGTACTCCCTAGGGAACGCGTAAGCGGAGGCTAGATACGGGCTACGGGCCCGAGGAGATATATAGATACTTAAACCTCGGATATTCCTTACCGATAGCGCGGGCAAGATTACGGCGGAGACTATAGTCGTATAGAAATAAACTTTCTAAGCGTAGCTGCTACGGCCTCGAAGTATAGGCGTCGAGGGCGGCGGCTAGGTTCTCTACCGCGTAGGCTACGACCTTTTCGGTATCGATATAGCCGTCGCTAGCCCGGAAGTCGACGGAGTAGCTAGCGGCTATATCGAGGAAGAAGGCGTCCTAGAGCTCGGGACGGCGGTCGAGACGTACGAGTATCTCTACGAGACCGGTAAAGCGGAAGACGGCGACGAACGAAAAGTAGGGATAGGGGGTTAGGCCGACGGTCGATATAATCACGGCCCGCTACCAGGCTATTATCTATCCTAGCCGCGCCGTAGTAACATACTCGCTATAGTACTCGTATAGGAGCGGTAGCGTAAAGAAGGCTATATCGCGGCTAGTCTAGGCGATCCGTACAAGGGAACCGTAGGCCTAGTCGAGGGCTAGCTACTTTAGGATAAGCAACTATACGTCTATATATAGGAGCGGCATCTAATCCCCGTAGTTAGCTACGTCTACCCCCCTGGTGCGAGGCTATACTTACTATACCTAGGGAGTCGAGTAAATCCTAACTTAGGACCGTAGGGGAAGTGAGCGTATTAACGTTAGATACTACGTGGGACTCCTATGTAGAGTCGTAGATAGACGCCTGTCTAAGAGGATACTAGAGCCGTTAGAATCTATAATACAATACCCCTATATATACTATCGGGAGTAAGGGGCCTATCTAACTATATAGGCTCCTTCCTCGAATAAGGAGACCCCGCCTAGGTATATAGACGGCGCCCGTACCTGCCTGACTCCGTAAGGGATATATATAGGCCGGCAACCCGTAGCTAGAGGCTGACTCGCAGCAGCTAAGCCTATACCGCGACTACCTATAGGGCTACGAACTATTAGTAGTTTAACTTTATAGTACTACGAGACGTATCCTAACCTGCTAGAGGCTGTAGCGACTATAGTACGAGAAGTTAGGCCGTCCGCGAGGTAACGGTTACCGAGTCGGTCTTACGGGCCGGGGGCGGCGGAGGCGGCGGGGACGGAGTAGTCGAGAGGAGGGGGGCGCCTGCGGTAGAGCTTATTAAGGCCTGCGAGGCCTAGCGCTTTAGTAGTCGAGGGCTTGGGAAGTAGTCTTCGGTGACTACTACTATAGCAATGTCGGCTATATTAGTAAGTAGCTCGCGGGTAAGGTACTTGTAAGGGCCTAGATAAAGGCTAGCTACCCTAGTTATCTAGGGTACTATAGTCCCTATAGTAGTATATAGCCGCTTTACGTCGGCGGTAGACCGTCTAAGGGCCTCTTTAGCGACCGTCTCCTAGCGGGGACGGGTAGTAGTAGTCGTAACTAGCGCCTTTATAATAGCGACTCCGGGGGCGTAGTACCCGGGTCGCTTCTATCGTTTCGCCGGCTAGAGGATTGTTAGCGATAGCGGCTTAGTTAACGAGTACGCCCCCCCGCGATAAGTACTTACGTATATACTATAGGCTAAACCTAGCTTCCTACGGCGGTTATACGAGGTTGTACATCCTACCGGGGTATACGCGGTTCGTAATCGGCTATCGTAAGAGTAAGGTCGTAGTCGTAAGACTGGCGGGTTATACGGCCTATTAGGACTTACGCGAGTAATGGTACGGTATCCCTAGTAAAAGTAGGGAGACTTTAAAAAAAATTAGATAATATTCGGGGAAGGGTAGGTAGGGTTAAAGAGAGGCGTTATATTATCTTATAGTACCTGTTACTACGGTAAAAGGTCGAAGGGCGTAGCGGCGAAAGGTAAAGGAAGGATAGAAGAAGGAATTATTTAAAGGGTGCTAGTTTACGGTAGGCTACGACGTACGGAGGTTACGCGTAGCGGAGGGCGGCCGAGGTAAAGTAGAGGGGGTACCGAGGAGCGCGGGCGTCCGAGACCCGACTACTATAGGATATACCGCCTCCCTAGCGGTAGCGACGAAGAGGCTAGGAGCGGGGTTTAACATTATACTAGGAGCCGCGAAGGAACGTCCTAATAATACTACAGGTATAGCTACGATAAGGCGGCTAGATACTAGCCGATATTATACTAGGTAGCCCGACTATAGTTACGAGCTATATCCCGGGAACGGGTCTAGCTATAAAGTATAAACCGGGTAACTTTACGTTAACTTAAAGGACGACCGTAAAGCTACCTAGGGAAGAATAGTACGACCGCTAATCGTACTAGGGGTTATATATATACTATATAGAATCGGCCGCCTACTATAGGACGTAATACGGATCCTTCTCGGCCTCGACCTCGAGGTACTTTATCTCGGCCTTCTCCCGCTCTTATTCTAGTAATATCGGTTTATATATATTAAGCTAATAATACTCTCGCCCGACTAGGACTTCGATCCCGTCCGCTACCCGGCCCGCCTTTAGCTACCCCGTACCGGTCGTGCTAGTCTAGTCGGCGGCAGAACTAGGGGTACCCGCCCGTAAGTATAGTAACCCTAGTTTACGTAAAGGTTTAAGATATAGCCTTATCCTAGCGCCAGCGGTCGTAAGAGTAGGTAGATAGGCGACCGGGGCGACTTCGCGACGACTACGGCCGACGACCGGGAAACCGGCGTCGAGCTATATTACTACCGCCCCCGCCCTGTTATTAGACCTCGGGAGGTAAGGCCCTCGCCTATTCTCTGGCGGTAGGTCTTCCTAGCCCCTCTTAGCCGCCCGAGACGGACCGGTAGTACCTCGGCTAGCACCTTTACCTATACCGCTAACTACCCCCCCGCTTCGGCCGACGCCTACGATTATACCGTTAACTATACCTATACCTCGGCTAGTACCTTTAACTACCGCCTTAACTATACCTATATCGCTGCCGGTACCCCCTATAACCCCTCTAGCGCCGGTACCCGGAGCTTCTTCGAAGCTCCCGAATAGCTACGAAGCGTAGAATTCGACATCGGGGTTAAAAGTAGTCTTAGATATATAATTAGTAACCCCAACCTCCTTATATCTAATACGCTTGTCCGGGCTACCCTTAAACCTATCTTTAGGCTTCCGCTTACGGTTACCGTTACAACTACCGCTAACCCTAAGCTTAAAGACGCTAGCGTAGTCGCTACCGTAATCGCGGCTCCGTTACTTATACGCCTCGATCCTATCGGAGCGGAGTACTTCGTTTATATTAAACGGGATCTCGAATCGAGGATAGGAAGGCGAGGGACCGGAAAGGTACTCCGCTCGCTATTAAGGGTTAGCGAACTTAGTACCGCGCTAAAACCGCCTAGCCAGCTCCGGTTTTCTATCCTACAGGAAGTCGACGCCTAGTATATATAGGAGTATAGCGTTAGGCGACGGTAGTACCCTTTTATACTCCCCCTTAGCCGTAAGGATACGCTATATAAGTAGCGAGTTGTAATCCCTAAAGGGCGGGATGCCGCTACCGCTTAACTAGTAGATATCCTCGTAGCGCTACCTCTAGATATCGTTTCGAAGACCGTTAAAGTATACGGCGCTCGGGTAGTCGAGTAAGATATCGGTATCCTTTACCCGTACGATCTCTAGGAATACCTCGTTAAGGTTAAAGTAGACCGGGAACCCGTCCGGGAAGGTTTAGTTCCTGTATTCGAGTAGGCGGACGAAGAAGGGCCGTTTATACTCGTCGAGCCGCTACTTATAGGGCTCGGCCTAGGTAGGCGTCTTATAGGAGGAGGGTATATCGGGGGCGTTGCCGATATATTAAGCTAAGTTAGAAAGCGGTAGGTATATAGTACGAAGGGATTAGCGTATACCCGAGATATACCGGGCAGATAGCGAGGGGATATAACTACGCTATATAGGATCGAGCCGCCCGTATAGACGAAGGGGAGTAGGCGGCGGGCGAAAGAAAAACTAACTAGGCTACGCCGGCGGTTAGCTAGCTAGCGACGACGATAACGATCTAGTAGTAGCGAGGCGCCGACTTATAGACGTATAGCGGGGAGCGACTACGAGCGGGGGCGAAAAATAAACCGAGACGCGGTAACGGTAGTCTGGCGAGGCTATAGAACGTAAGAGTTAAGGATAGTCGCGCGAGAATTAAAGTAGATACCGCTGGTTTACGCTGGCAGCTAGTTAACGCTAGTAGCTAGACTACGACTAATAGCTAGGCCGGACCTACTATATCTTAACTCTAGCGAGAAGGCGGACCCGTTAAGGTAGTAGCCCGGGGCGTAAGCGATTTCTAGGAAGGAGCCCGGTTAATAACGAGCTAGTAAGTTAAAGTCGAGCGCGGTACCTTACTAAGAGGTAGCTGGAAGGTAGTTCTAAACTATACGTCGAGGTATAGTAACTAAACTTCCTGGAAGTAGTATACTTAACGTTTAATCTTAAGTTAATCGAATATACCGTATTAGTAGATACTCTTTAAAAGAAATATAAACGGGGTAGAAGCGCGACGTTCGTATAGATAGGCTCCTATAACTATTAATACGCCGTAAGAGACTAGCTACGCTACCCTATATACTATAACTTATAGAGCGACTACGTATAGTATACGGCAGCGCGACGCCCTCGTAGATACGCTAGGTCGGTATCTAACGTACGTAACTAGTCGCGCGGGACCCCGAGCCGTACCGACTACCCTATCCTTTAACTAGATACTATAATCGAGTAACATATACTATATCTATGCCCCCTAACAGCCCCCCCCTTTAACATGTCGGTAAGGTCCTATAATCGACGGCCGACGCCCGCCGACGCTAGATATACGGACCGGGCGGTATAGCTAACGACGAGGACGGTAAGTATCTACCCCCCTAGCTATATATAACCTAGATACCGTAAGCGACCTACGACGGTATCCTAGCTAGATATAAGGATATTATATAAAGCGGGCGGGAGGGAGGGTCGAATTATACCGGATACTAAGTATAGAGCAAACGGCGGCGACGGCGATAGCGACGGCGACGGCGACGGTATCGGTTCGTACCGGGCGTTCGATACATAACCCGAGTTTACGAATAGGCCCGGAATAGTATACCGGCCTAGTTCGTAGGTATATCGGAGCGTAGGTATAGAAGAAGGTCGAGTTAGACCTAATACGGTAGATAAGCTAACGACTAAGCTAGGGACGCGGACCGGTACTAGTAGGATCTGCTATAGAGGTAGTTAGTAAGAGCTAGTAAGAGTACGGAATAAAGGGCTAGGCTAGACCGAGACATACCGCCGACGAGGGATAGTAGGAGACTAGCGTTACCGGAAAGCTCGCGCGGCGCGCCGAGGCTCGCGAGGTAGACGGTAGAAAGGCGATAGAATCGTACGGGACCGGCTAGACAAATACCTAAACGGAAGGGTATCGAGTCGGGGATACGGATTCCCGTCGCCAAAGGTAGCTAGTAGCATCGAGAGAGCCTAGTTAGCCTAAACGGGACCGGTCGCGTAGGAAAGGACGCGGTATAGCGGTATATAAGATAGCCTTAAACTAAGAGGTAGTTAGAGGAATTCGATTATAGATAGCGGGCTGGCTAGGGTAGGTACTAAGGTATAATACCCGACCTACTAAGATTAAATAGGAGCCTACTAGCCGTTTATTTACCTAGCGCCCGGGCACCTAGGTACTAAGCCTACCCTAGTTTACAACAAAGAGGCTAACCTAAAGGCCCGGAAAGACTAGCGGCAGGGGAGATATCTCGATACTATAAGCTACAACCTACCTCGATAAAAAGCCCTAGTTTAGTAGAGTAAACTACTAGCTTTCCCTAAAGGGTAGGGAGCCCGGGTTTAGTAGAGTAGGTACCTAGGCTATAGTATACCGACCGTTAATCCAGGGACGGGAGCAGGGGTCCTTGTAGGGGTCCTTATAAAAGCTACAAGCCCCGTCCACCTAGTACGAGCCAACCTACCCGACCCGACGGGACAGCGATACCCTACGGCAGTACCCGAAACTATAAAGGAACCTACGTTAGAGGGGGTATCCCCTAGCAGGGTATATAAAGGGAAAACCGAATACTAGACTACCCTATACCCGCCTCGAGTATTCGGTTTTTACTTTATACAACCTACCTACCTAGGTTCGGGATATTAACGCCGCCTAGCCGCTAAGGGAGTATTCCCGACCTTAGCGCCAAGCGCTCTACCCACTATAACTCCTAGTAAGTCCTGGCCGAAACGACCTTACTATCGCTAACCCTAAGTAAACTAAACTACTAGTAAAAATAAATACCGCCCTATAACAACCGAAGCTGCCGAAGGCGACTTACATATCCGTACTCTCTCCCGTCCTAGGAAATCGACCTTACCTAAAGCGGAAGTTACTAACGACGTACTACTAACGCCGTAAAGAAGATACGCGAAAGACCTACAATATCCCCCTCTTACCTCGTATAGGCGCGCCGAACCGAGCCGTTACAGGAGACCGACCATACTAGGGCGGACAAGTTACCGATACCTCGATATAAGCGCGGTAAGGAAGAATACATAAGAGATAAGCGATACTACCCGCCTCTGCCAGGTACGCTGAAGCAAGCTACCCTAGAAACCCCGGTAGGCGAGCGCTACTAACGACGCTATACTGCTTACTAAGTACGTCGTAGGGCTTTCCCTTTCTATACCTAAGAAGAGAGAAAGAAACGATATAGACGAGATCCCCGGCTTAGACTTAAAGGATATAGCTACCCGTTAATAGCTTAGTATCCGTAGTATTAATGCTAGAACGGAATCCGGTTAAGAAGAAAAGACGGGTACAGAGAGCTAGTTTATAAAGGGCGATAACTCGGAATTAAAGGATATATTATTATTTATCCTATACTACTAAGCTAATATTAGCTTTCCTTCTAAAGGAATATAGTCCCTTTAATCTATACTCTTTCCCAGCGCGAGCGGTCCTTGTTCGGAGCGCCTTCGGCCCCCCTTTCTTCGATCTTTCTTTAGTTTATAAATTAGAGGATATAGCTAGCTATCGTTAGGTCGGTATCCGTAACGTTAGTACTTAAAACGGAACCGGCTAAGAGAATAAGATAGGTAAGTAGTTTAAAAAAAGTAATACTATAACTACTAATTAATTACTTATAACTCTAGGTCCTCGCGAATAAGTAATATCGTACTTAAGTTAATAACTAAAAAGTTATCTCGTCTTTCTACTCCCTAATTTAATATCGTAACAAAATCTATATCGTATCCGAGCCGGTAACTAGAAAGACGTTATATCTCTCTACTAAATATCTTAATATCGCGACAGAACTTATATTTCTTAAAGCTATTTAACCTATACCGGCCCCGGTAACGCTAATATTTAAATCGATAATAGCCGGGCTATAGCTATACCGACTACTATGTCTTCGACTATCGTACTATACCTAGTATATATTAAGGCTCGTAGGATAGAGTTAGGTAAATAAATAGCCGGCCCCGGTAGGGTTAATACCTATATCGGCTATAGCCGTACCGACTACTACGTCTTAGACTAGTATACTTTACCCGGTATATATTTACCCTTTAAACCTAGTATAAAGTCTACGGGTTTACCCCTATTTTATCCAGGCTCCCTTAGGCTACTAAATCCTTCGCTAGGTAGTACAACCTAAACCCCTACCGAGTCGGACTTAGCTACTAACAAGATAAGATCGGGAAGTAGGAAGAAGTATAGCACTCTTAAAGGTACTATTTACGTAGTAAAGATAGTAGATTATAATAGTAATACAGGGGAGGTCTCTTTCCTTACCGAACCTACGGACTAATCTATCTAGCTAGTCTAGAAGTACCGTACGTAAGTAACCCCAGGTAGGCTACCCCCCCTCTTACCAGCTCTTAAAACAAGGCCCTTATTATTAATCCTTATTATAGTATTTTGAACGTTATAAATCCCTACCCCCGCACGCGCTTAACTAAGCCACGGTACTACTAACAAGGCCATTCCTAACTACTTAACGAACTACTCGTACTTCTCGTAGTAGGGAGGCTTAGTAAGTCTAACTACGGCTATAGCATCTACCTTAACGTATCTAATCTCGAATAGTCCCTTCCTAGTCTGCCTAATAATCCATTATACCGAATAACGATAGACTACGTACGCGCAGCTCCCTGCGGATTTAGTACATAAATCCTAGCGTTAGCGCTATTTATAAATACTACCGTAGGGGACTTCGCTGCCAAGCCGAACTCTATAATAATTTCTACTACCTACTACGCTAGCTTTGCCGTAGGTATAAGGTTACAGGACTCTACCTCCGTAGTACTAAGCGCTACGAAGGTCTACTCCTTCGATTCCCAGAAGACTAGACCTCCAGCGAATAAACGTAACCTCTAGTCGAGTAGCGTATACTAACATCGTCCGCGTACGAAGCGTCTCTATAGGCGATAGGTCCTAAGTCTTAAAGGTTATACTTACTACCTAGTATAAGGCCGAGCGACCTAGTCGAAGCGAGGTAGCGGTACAGGTATATCAGGACGGTTATATACTCCTGTCCTAGGCCTATATCCCCTTTATAAAACCTTAAGATAAGTAGACAGGTAACTTAGCTAAACGTCGTAAAGCTAATCTTCCTAGGACCCTAGCGCTGGAAAGTTGGTCTTAAACTAATACTAAGGCGTTCTGTAGCCGTATATAGCTTTCTTAAGGCGCTAGACGAGGTTATTACCTTTGGAAGAGCCGCGGGGCTGCTCTACGTAGTAAACGTAATACTCTGGGAGCTTGGACTTAAGAAAGGCGGACTTAAACAGCTGGTCTTAAAGTTATATAGCTTAATGTAGTAGCCTTACTATGTACGAATGCCTATAAAGATCCGGGAACTCGTAGCGTTAGTACCTACGGCGTAGAGGACCTCGATATCCCATAAGGCAATCTCGGGGTTGCTGTATGTAACCTATCTGGCGCGCGCCGTAGTAATGCCGGCTATCTATATAGTCTACCTTCTCGTTAATTACCTACCTGCCGGGAAGCACTTTATCATTTATGCCCCCCTATATTCTTCTTCCTCCCCTCGAGGACGAGACTCTATGGTCCGTAAGGCCGCGGTACTAGCCGCGGTGCTGGCCGCGGTACTGGCCGCGGTGCTGGCTACGGTGCTGGCTACGGTGCTGGCTACGGTGCTAGCTACGGTGCTGGCTACGGTGCTGGCTACGGTGCTGGCTACGGTGCTGGCTACGGTGCTGGCTACGGTGCTGGCTACGGTGCTGGCGCGAAAAGAAGAAAATGTACGACCTACTACGGGGTCTAGGCGTCCGGTTGTTAATAGCGGGGCTACTAACGATAGATAATTACTATAGGGATAAGAATAAGTATAGCTAACCAGGTCTCGAGGGCTGTCTATTTCGGGATAGTAATACAGGCCCTTACTAGATCGCCGACTACGGATAACTTAATAGGAGTAAGAGGGATATATAATACAGGTAGTAACGACTGTAGGTAGAAAAAGATATATATAGTATTAGGGGAGAGTAGTCTCTACCCCTAACGGCTATAGGCTAAATACTAGACTAACTAGTCTAGATAGTAGGCTAAAGGCTACTAGTAGGGCTACCCCCTACTATAATATAAGGTCTGTAAAGGTACCGCGGCAGCAGACGTAGGTAACCTAGACCGAAAGATATTAAAGCGATATACTAGCTAGTACTATAAGAGGTAATTTACTAAGATAACGGTAAGCTAGTACCTAAGAACGAGCCTACCGATATATACTATATACCGTTAAGCGTATCTACTAAGACTTAAAGATACGAATATACTAGTACTAAAAAAACGCCCCTAGCGGTACCGCCGTCTAAGAGACTACCTAGTAGAAGGATAATAATATAGTACAACTAAGAACCGGTCTAATAATATACGCCTACTATAAGGATAACTACCTACGGCTACCGAGGTATCGACTGCCCGGTAACGTAGGCTACTATCGAGCCCGGGTAAATAGGGAGGCGACGAGTATCGATCTAGGACCCGATACCTATAAGCTAGACGCTATTAAGGTTAGTACTCTAGACGGGCGCGGCGGCGGGTACGGGGAAATAGATAGACCTATCGGAATAGTAGCGGGCGGTAGACCACGATACCTCCTAAGCGCGTAAAAGCTACTCGGGCGCGGGCTCGATACTTAGGCTAAATAGCGTAAGACCGGGCTCGTAAGCGAGGACCGGGGAGTAGCCGGGAGCGGAGCGAGTTCTAACCTTAGCGATATCGGCGTCGGCGTCGGGGTTAAAATCCCTTAGAGCCGGTAGGATACGGTCGACCTACTTATCGGCGTTCTCGTCGACCTTTTTCTAGATAACGCGCTAGTAGTCGGCGGAGACGTTACAGGGCTATTACGTAATCTACGGCCGTACGCCCTTAAGGGTAGTCTAGGATAGGTCTTAGAACGGATGCTTTACGCGGCCGTAATCCTCGCCCCGCTAAGTATATAGTCGTAGTAAGTCTAGGGATATAGGAGGGACGTACGCCTACGGGTTAACGGCGATATATAGCGATACCTTTACGGCGAGGTACTGGATTTCGTCCTTAAGCTTACGAAATTCGATATCTAATATCCCGAGGATAGCTAGTAAAAGGTCCGTTAGGAAGGCTACGACGGCCTTTATCCCCGAATAATATATATCTATAAGGTAAACGGGTATTAGGACGACCTAGGCTATACGACTAAAGCCTTAACCGAACTGCTAGGCGATAAGCTCGTATACGTATAGTCGTTATAGGAAGGCTAAGCGGAACTGGGCGGGTATAGTATACTTAACTCGGAGCTGCTCGACGTACTTTCGGTTAGACTTATCCTCGAGTACGTTATAGTACGTACCCGGGACGTATAGTATACGAAACGTAACGGCGCCGTCCTACCCGATACACTATAACCGACTAAAGGCCTATAGGATAAGGGGGCGGTTTTAGCCTTTTATAATAACTAGACCCTCGGTATAGGCGCCCTAAAGGTTTAGGCCGGCGGCGCTTACGGCTAGGTTAAGGACGAGATAGTCGACCGCCTAGCGCGGGTCGGTAAAGGCGGTATAGACGTAGGCCTGCTCGTACTCCTTATAACAGGCGCATATATTTAGGATAACTAGTAACGCGCGGTAAAGTAGGGCGATAATAAACCTACCTAGGGTTAGTACGGGTACGGTAGCCGGACTGCGACGGCGCGACGGAGGGACGGGGGGACCTACTATTATATTACGTAGCTATAGACGAGGATTAACGTCTTCTTCCTGACCTTTCGGTTCTCGAGTATAACTTAAAAGGTACGGAATAAGGCCGGAGAGTCGGCGGTATAGTACGATACTATCGCCCGGGCGTCCTCGGGGGGGGGGGGCACCTACGAGTAACTTATACTACCGGTAACGTACTAACGTAGGCCCCTGTCGGGGTTGTACGAGGCGAGGCGGTCGACGTTACGGGTCTTAAGGGCGCTACCGGTAGCGCCGCCGCGCCGGGTAAAGATAGTATAGACTTTACGGTTTATAGCGAGAAGCTAAGCCACGCGGTAGCCTCCTAGTACGAGAGCTACGACCGTCTCGCCGGTAGGGCCGCCGGGACTATCGTCGTTACGGCTCGTTGTAACCTTTCCTATATTTACTAGTTATATAGTAAGGGCTAAGACCTCGCGCCGTAAGGTCTCGGGATAGTATAGGTATTCCGTCTTAACCTCGAGGGGGGTTAGATCTTAACGCGGGTATATAATATACTAGTCTCCGCCGTTAGGGTTAACGATCCCGGTAGTCGGAGTCCGGCGTATAACTAAAGCGTCGTATAAGACCCGGAGGGTATTATAGGAATAGGGAGTACCTCTAGGGCGGATGCCGTCTAGAACCTAGAGTAGGGCGACCCGTATATCGTCTTAAGCGCGGCTACTAAGAGTAGCGTAGGCTGATTTTATTATACGTACGAAGTTAACGATCTTATAGGGGCTGTTAACTATAGGCGTAGCTGTAAGTATAACTAACCCGCCCTTTAGCAGGAGGTAGTATATCCTATAAGCGACGGTATCGGGGTTACGGAGGTAGTAGGCCTCGTCGAGGTATACGGAATTAAAGGTAAGCTACCGGTAACCCGGTACGTTATCGATAAGGCGGAGGTAGTACGACTTAATAGCGACGGTATCGGGCCCGGGGTAGAGGCTAGTAGGGTAGCTTATAATGTCGACGGGCGCCGTAGGCTAGTTAATATAGACGGCGTCGGTAAGCTAGGGGCTACTAGCCTTTAGTAAGCCTTTACGGACGAGGCGCTCCGACCCGGAGAAGTAGCGAGCGACTATAGTAGGGTAGGACGATAGGTAGACGTAGGTAGCGTTTTAGAGTAGTATTAGTATATACGGCGACCGGAGGCCGAGGGCGTAGCTACCTTTACTAGGGCCTCCCCTTCGGATCTCTCCTTTATATACCGCCGAAAAGCCCTAACGTCGACGACGGCCTAAGAGAAGGCTACGTCGCCGGCGGCGGCCCGCTCGTCGCTAAAGAAGACGACGGGAATTAAGAAGTTAACCGCGAACCGTTAGAGCTCGGAAAAGAATTAGGTAACGAGGTTAGTAGGGAGTAGGACTAGTACCGGGCGGGCGTCGGCGAGCTTAGATACCGCGGCTAGGCGTATAGTACGCTTCGCGCGTATAATTATAACGAGGATAACGGTTAGGGTCTTACTAAGACCGACCGAGGCGGCTAGGATAAAGGCCAGGACGGCTATACCTAACGTCGCCTCGATAGCATCGGTATCGGCGAGCTAGTAGAGGAAGACGTAATACGGGAGCGCGACGCCGGGGAGAAAGAGCTTAGAAAAGAAGCCGACGGTCTAATCGATAAAGCGTTACTCGGACTCGGGGACGCCGAGCTTACCGAGGGTACGACTCGGGTAAAAGACCTAGGCCGGCCGACCGGAGGAAAGGGCGCCGAGGTAGATAGTAGACTCCGTCGTATCGGCCGCGCCCTAGTACTACTCGGCGGGGAGCCTACGAGTATATTAATTTACTAAAGCCTAAATTAAGCGGTTATACCCGGCGTTATAGTAGTATTTACTTAGTTACCGGATAACGTCGGGGCTATAGCGCGCGATAGTATAAGGCTTGTATAAAGCGTTACGTTCCTATAGGAAGGCGTAAAGGTCTACCCGGAGCCGGCTATAGTCTAGTGGAGCGTCGGCGACTGGATTAAGCTAAGGCGTAAAAGGACGCTCGTTAATAAAGTAGGTATAGGGGGGATTATATTAGTAGATACTAGCCGCGTATAACCCTCGCTTCCGATCTATAAAGTACGAAAGTACTAGTATACCCTAGAACAGCTAGTCTACCGAGAAGCCCTAGTATATACCCGGGGTATCCGGGCCGGTAGCGCGGCGCTACCTACGCGGCCTGCGGCCGTTAAAGGCGATAGGGGTAAAGGTAAGGAGCTAAAGGACGGCGAGTATAATAGTATATACGCGAATAATAGGCTTAGGCTACGCTAAGGGAGGCGAGGCTACGCTAAGAATTTCCGACTCTCGAAGTACGATAGCGATAGGGGCGTCTAACCTAAGTATATATTCGACGACCCTTTAGAACGTAGCCCTTTTCTTTATACTAACTAAACTACGTAACGTTTCGATATACCGAATAGACTAAGCCTTAGCCTTATCGGCTACGAGCGGGTCGAATACCTTAGCGGCTACGGCGGTTAGCGCGTTATAGTAGCCTAGGGATGCCGGAGAGCTTACTAAAGGTATCTAGGAAGAGGTAAAAGGCGTTAACCGACTTAAAGGTATAGATAGCGGTCGAGGAGGTCTAGGTAGGACGGGTTAGGTTATAGACGTAGGATAAGCCGATAAAGGGATCCCCTCTACGGGACGTAGAGAGGAGGGAATAAAAGTACTTAAAGGCCCTTAGGAGGGGATCTTAATCCTTCTTAACGTTAATCCGCCTATAATTAACGTACTCGAATACGGTATCGACGCCGCCGCTACCGAGGAGCGGCTTCTACTATAACGGGATATCGTCCCGTACGGTATCGTCGGCCTTACGATTATTAACGGTAAGGTTAGCGGCTCGGGCCCTCTTAGTATACTAGGCGCCTCCTAAGGCGGATAGACGTTATTTACGAGGCGTAATAAGCTTATAGTCGGACTTAGCTATAGGGGTACTAGGTAGGCGAGATAGTCCGTTAATAGTACTCGTACTCGCGCCGTCGGTATTACGACGGTTAATATAGCCGACCGGGACGAACTCGTAGGATAGCAGGTACGCGCTAGTACCGGGTAGTACGTCTAGCCCGTTACAGGACGACGTAACGTCGGCGGCTATAGGGTACTAGGGTAGTAGTAGGTTAGCTACGTATAGTACGAAGGATAAGGATCGACGAGGGATATATAGGCTGTATTAGCGATAAGGGTTAGGGCCGACGAAGATAGTAAAGGAGTACGGGTAGTATAAGAACTGGTAGTATACCTAGGCGGTAGGAGGCTCGGCCGAGTCGTTATCGGCCGTAAGTAGTACTAGTAAGAAAGGTAGAAGGGAATCCGGACCTAGGGAGAAGTACCGTTAGGGTAGGGAGAGTAGGGGTAGGAGTACGTAAGAGAGGTAAGAGAGGGAGAAGAGGTATCGAGGAACTTAAAAGCGAGCGTAGAGTAAGGTAGATAAGAGATAAAGTATAGAGGGAGAGTAATAGCTAAGACTTGCTATCGAGACGGCAAAGAAGGAAAGGGAGTAGCTTACTAACGATCCCGTTATATAGCGCTAGACGGGTGTATTACGTAGCTGGTAAGAACGATAAGTACCCGTAGGAGATATCGTATTTAATAGCGCTTTATAGTCCCCGAATACCTAGAAAAGACTAATTACATTATCCTTATTTTACTAGCCGTCTAAACTTAGTCGCTTAAATTAGTTACGGGTAATAACCTAGATTAGCTTCCTATAATAAGGAGCCTTTACTAACGTAGTAGCTACCTAGCAAGAGCTGTAGTACACTACAGCTACCTGCTACGGGTAATTTCGCTATCCCGAGAAGAGCTATAAGTAGTACAGGGAAGTCTATAGGCTCCGGTAGGTACGGCCTCGCCTCCCGGGCGGAATACGGGAGGGACGACGGAACGGTAACGAGTAGACCTATATAAGGCTAGACTAGAGTATCTCGTCTACCCCTTACACATACCTACGGGCTACGGAAGTAGCGGAGCTAGGACTCGAGCCTAAAGCCGTTAGGCTTATACCGAGCTAGTCGAGGGAAAGAACGCCGCCTTACTACTATCGGAGACCTAGTAGACGGTATAAACGGGTTACTATTAATCGTCTTCCCTAAGCCTAACCGATATCATCGACCCGGGTCTACTATTCTACTCCCCGCCCGACGAGACCTATTCTACTACTTATACTACTCGAAGTACCGACTATAAATATAAGAGCCTAGGCGGTATACGTAGCCTCGATAGCGAGGCTAGCTACCGAGGCGTTCTCGCGAAAGGAACGAGAGAAGGGTTAGGGATGTATACTTAAGTCTAGGCGACGACTTAACGGGCTATAGCCTCTCTAATATAAGACGAACGATAACGTCTTATCTATTTTCTACCTACCGCTCCTAGTCTATCTCTAAGTAGACGGAACCGACGGGTTCCTGTTAACCTAAATTAGTACATTCTACGATCGTCGATACGTCTAATAAGGTAAGCCCTAAAGTAACTAACTATACTTAACAGGGCACCGGCGCCTCTTCTACTACGACGACCGTACGCTAACTTACTAGTAGGCTACGAACCGTAAAGGTCTTACTAGGCTTAACGTACCGCTTTAAACCCGCCCTAGAGATATAGCTAAGGTTAACAGCTATTAATACGTATAACGAGGTAAGCTCCGAGAACTATAAATAGTAATACTAGTACTTCTGCTGCCGCGACGATTATACGCTAACTACCTAGTCGGCTATAACCCGTAGGAGTCTTTAGCCGCCGGCAGATAACGTAGACGCTACGGATAAATCCCTACCCGGCCCTTAGAGACGATACTAATAAGTTCCCGTCGACCTATATTACTAGGTACGTTTAGTATAAAGGCGACTTAACCTAGGGCTAAAGCTAACCGCGCCGTATAGGATAGATAGCGGGACTAGGCCTACGGGCCGTACGACAAACTATACAGTCTTCTACCGGGGAGAAGAAGCATTTATATTTAATAATAAATCAAATAGGATAGTCCCGTACTACGACTAAGGGATAACTAATACCTTTAAGTTATACGGTAACGATAAGTCCGACGTTATCGCCGTAGAGATTAAGGAAGTAAAGAATATCGTCGGGGCGGGGAAATAGTTCCCCGGGAAGAAGGAATAGGTTAACAGCCTTAACGATATATATAAGAGGGTGCCGAAGGGCGGCCTACGGCGGATATAGGTGCCGGGTAAGCCCTAGGCTCGTAGCGGCGACGGCTAAGGTTATCCGATACCTAACTACGGCTTTATATACAAGAAGGAGGATAAAAAACATAATCGCCTCGAGGAGTATATCTAGAGAAGTTACCTAGGCGAGGACTCGAAGCAGGCGGCCGAGAGCGTCCTTTATATCTAATATCCTATAACGTAGACGAAGGTTAAGGGGAAACGATATATACGCCTCGCGCCCGACGCGGAGCCCCCGATAATAGTAAGTAGCACCTAGGGGGGTAAAACCCTTAAGGCTAAGATAAAGACCTAGCGCGACGGGCGGCGGGGTAACCCGGCCGATAGGGACGGAGCTAACGGCCTAGATAAGGCTACGAAAACGTTCCTAGAGTAGATAGGGTTCGCTAACTACGTCGGGGACTTTAACTTAGCAAAGCTCGCGTAGCTCGTTAGTATAGTAGGCGAAGAATTCGTAACGCCGGGATATAACGTTCTCCTATAGGTACGGGCGTTTTAAAAAATACTCCAGGAAATAAGTAGAAAATCGGAGAAAGAGCTTATAGAGATAGGCAGAACTATAAATAATAGGATTAACCGCGGCGCCGGCGTCGACGGATATACTTACGTAAAGGTACGGAAAGAAACCTTAGCTAAGTACTCGAGGACCTAGGGGTAGCTAATCGCGTACGTACTCCGCGTCTACCTAGCGTAAGAGGACCCGGCTAACGAGAACTCCTAAGGCTAGCCGAGGCTCCCCGCTTTTACGGAGGCGTAAAGGTTTATAGCGGCCGCGGCTATAATTATATACCTTAAGTAAAGCGAGGAGGTATATAGAAACGTCGTCGTAAACCTGGTATAGGCGCTACTCGACTAGGAGCTCCGAACTAACGAATTCGATAATCCTATAGCTTCCGGGCTAGCGTTATTAGCGATCTACCGCGAGCCGGAGCCGGTAGCCGGAGGAGGAATATATAAGTAGATAACGGTAGTCGAGTATAGGTAAAGAAGCGATATATCCGTAGTAATAAAGCTCGGCAGGTTAACAGTTTTCTATAAGAGCCTAAAGGGCGCGGAGGCAGAGGGTAGTAGGTACCGAGAGTACCTCCGGGACGGACGCGAGCTAACGAGCGATAGTAGACTTACTATCCTAAGTAACTAATAACATCGCTAAGGTAGCCTACTAGGCTAACGCCGATACCGGGAATACGCTCCTACGTTAGATAAGTATTATAGAAAGGATCCGTAGAAACTTAGGGATAAAGATATATCGACCGCCTATATACTCGTAGGATAACGATTACCTAACGATAGATACTATATAGTTTACGCGTAGATCGATAACTACGGTAGTTTAGAACGGTAAGGATAAGCTAGTACGCCGCCTTGCTAAGCTGCTATTCGGGATACGACCCGAGATTCCGGCCGTTATCGAGATCTACGATAACTTTAAATCCTAAAGCGTCGACTACTAGTTCGGTAAAGACTAGGCCAATGTTGGCTAGGTAGATAAGGCGGGCGACATACTCCTAACCGAGATGACGACCGAGGGGATAAAGGCGAGCGAGTAAATGTACTACTCCTACGGGTAAGATATAATAATTAACTCCGTTAAGAACTATAATACGGACGTCGAAGAGTTCCTAGGACAGCTTATATAGATAATATACCTAACTAGCGGCTAGCCGGCTAGGCGACCCGAGGTTATAACGCTACTGTAGAAGAATATGTAGGAGATATATAGGAATATTATACTGTAGAAGAAGTACGTATACCTACTAGTAGATACCTATAAGACGGCGTAGCTAGTAGGCCCGAGGATAGTACTACGCGTACTGCTAACTTAGCTAGGAAATATAGTCGTTAAGTACCTAACGGTAGTACGTCCGTTTACCGAGGTATACTAGATACGACTCCTCGAGGAAGGCCCCGCGGCGCCCCCTGTCGCGTCAGCTACGCTATTCGCTAAGCACCCGCTTACGACGGACCTAATCCCGGCGAGTAAGTTATTATCTATATGTAAGGCCGTAAACAAAAAGGCGTTTAACGGGGACGTAATACTCCGAATAATACGCTATATTATGATATCGTTTATACGCTACTATAGAGATGTAGACAGGATAGATCGTATATTTAGGAGAGTAGACGCGGACGACGACGACGAGGACGAGACGGCGGACTTATAGGCCTCCTATAGTACGACGATCGCGAGAGTAGTATACGCGAACGAGTTTAGTAACGACGGTAGAAAGCTAGAGGACTTCTTCCAGTATAGCCTAGAGTAGTATGTAATTATTAATACGAACTGTAAACGGGGTAGTAGGAACGGCGTATCCGAGGACGACCCCGACGAGGAGTACGTCATCCAGCGGGCAGACTATAACGCCTTAAACTTAGCCGATATAGAGGATAAGTTTCGCTAGCTTAGCCTAATAAAGCCGCCGCGGCTATACGACTACCAGAGAGAGTTGATAAGCGCTATTAAGGACTACGCTAAGTAGTTGGTACTATATATATCGGCTACCGGTAGCGGGAAGTCTATAGCGTTTACCCTTCCGGCGTTAATATATAAAGACGGTATAGTTATCGTTATCTAGCTAATATATACGCTATAGCAGGATACGTCCCGGCGGCTAAACGCTCTAACGATCGACAACTAGATATAGCGGATAACCTATATACCGTACGCGACCGCGCTACCGACCGTGCTTCTGGTTACGCCTGAAAGTATAGGTATAGCCGAGTAGGATAGTTTTAGATAGTAGTATTAGGTTAAAACGGCGACTACGCGTATTGTCCTAGACGAATACTAAGAGGTATTAATAGCGAATTCGGATTTCCGACCTAGGTTAGAGAGGGTAGAAGAGTAGATTAATAAGCTTAACATCTAAGTAATATATATAACGGGGACGCTCCTAATCAGTAAGGAAGACGAGCTTATCCGTAAGCTTAGAATACCGGACAGCGACGAAAACCTTCGTATAATACGGGCGCCGACGACGCGTAAGAATATCGCCTTCGAATAGATCTAGGAGGAAGCCTACGAGGACCGCGTTAAGGACCTAATTAAAAACCTTAGGGAGGGCGATAAGGCTATCGTCTACGTCCCTATAGTAGCGTTAGCATTAGAGTAGAAAGAGTAACGCGGATACTACTCATACGTAAGTAATAGTTACGGCTAGAGGCGCTAGTAGGAGGAGGAATTTAAGAAATAGTCCGAGGAGGGCGGGGTTATAGTAGCTACGACGGCGCTAGGCGTCGGGATAAACATCCCGGGGGTAGTACTTGTTATCTGCTACGGCGGCGAGTTTAAAGGGCTTACTATACTCTAGATATTTAGGAGAGCGGGGAGGGATAGGAGTCCCGCGATAGCCGTACTATTATATACGCGGAGCTAAGGCCGGGATATACTCGGTAGCCGTTTACAGGAGGAGTAAAGTATAGGATACTTACGGTAAGCGATTAGGAAATACCTCGACGGGGACGACGCGACGCGCTACGGCTTTAACGATAACCGATGCTAGCGGTATACGGTCGGGAAGCCTAATGCCGGAGTACCGGCCGATAATAATTAGTATAGCTCTACTATATCGCTTAGGAGGCTTCCAGCCCCGCGGCACGACGTAATACCCGGATCGACCCGGATAGTAGACGTATATAGTAGGACGGGTACTATAGGCTTATACGGATACTAAGTAGTCGACTAGGCCTAATAATAATAATAATCTCGTACGCGGTTAAGCCTAAGAGGGGCTACGGGAGGTAGTAGAGGAGACGACTCGAATAGCGGAAACGATAGCGACGTAGAGATAACCTATAACCCGCTACCTAACTAGTAAGCTACGTAAAATGCTAGAGCGGTAAGCCGGAAACGATAATGGTTGCCGGATAAGTCGGACCCGGGAACCTTACTAGGAGGAAGAGTAAGTAAACGGCCGAGTCTACCTAAGGGGCGTATACCTACTATAGCGGCGGGAGCTAACGACCTATCGAAGGGGAGCCCGGTACCGACGAGATAAGAGCGGGATACGTAGGAGGTATCGGAGGAGATATCGGAAATAAAGGACTTTAAACGTTAGCTATAGAATATACGGGACTTTTACCTAGCTTACGTCCTAGAAGGAGTCCGACTTACTAAGGGGAGATTTCTAAGAGTCTATGTCTACGATAAAGGCCGAGATTAGGCGGAGTTTAAAGTTCGGTATATACGTAAGCTCGCCCTAGCTAAGGGGGGTAGCTGCTTCTAGTACTTCTTACTAACCGCCTTTAGACCGTAATAGAACTCGAACTATAACGCCGGATATTATTAAGTATAACTGTATATTAAAGATCTTATCGGAGTCCTGGGGTATTGTTATACCGAAGTTCTAAATAAGGTTGCTAGGGAAATAGGGGCTAACTTACTAAATAGGAAGTCGATACTAGAACCTAGGAAGCCCGACGAGGTTACGAACGAACGCTCGGCGTATTATAGCGACGATAAGTAGTAGATCGAAAGAAAAATACGTATAAAGGCGAACGAGATATATCTATTAGGCTTCCTTGTAATTAAGACGATTAAGAGGATTATAGGGGACGGCTGGAAGGAGTATTAGGGGTTTAAACGTAACGATCCCTAGGATAGCTAGGCTATATAAGCGAAGCGACGGCGAAGACGCCGTATATATTATATATAGCCCTAGGGCAAAGTAGCGGCTATCTTAGGTAGAGGGATTAGGCGAGCCCTATTATCGGAGCTATCTTTAACGGGAGGGGGTCGAGGATATTATCAGCATTACGCCTAGGGGTGATTTCGGAAGGCTATTATTACCTTTAGTCTAAGAGAAGGCGGGGTACTATTATTAGCGTCGAGGCCTGTAAGGGAGGAAGTAATCCTTAGATACGTTTATAGGTATATAAATAGTTACTAAGATTAAACGTAGTACCGCGAGCCTTTGTAATACTAACTGCGGGGGTAGGCGATATACTAACGGTATATTAGCTAGATAGGGCGTACCGGGTAGACCCGGGGGCTAGAGGAGCCACCTCGGGGGTAGCGGCTCTTCCCGCGCCCTAGAAGCCGCGGACGGACCGATAACTATATAGCTGCTACTAATAGTAAACCGAGGATAATAAATAAGTAATTAACTAGATACGCTTAAGTATAGAAGATAGAAAGGTAGCTAGCCTAAAGTAGATATTAAAGCCTATAGTCCTAGTTGTATATACTAGCCGCGGTAGAGGGAGGGGGCGGGCATCTAGAGCAGAGGGGGGATTAATACGTAGCTGGACTTACTATATAGCGTTACGACCTACGTCGCCGGGAAGCCGCACGTAGGCGTACGCGGGCTATAGTTCGTAACGCGGGACTACGAGTAACCGTCTGCCTATAAACTACGACGCTATACACTAGGGCTAGGAACTCGAGCGCGGGATAGGTACTAAGTAGTTAGGAATCTACTCGTCTCCTAGGTCCCTCGATATACGTAGCGCCTAGCGGCGCCGAGCGAGCAACGATATAGCCGGAATGTAATATATTCCGAATATAACCAATACCCGCCTATACGAAGGGTTCGTTAAACGTATCGTACAGGTTGCCGTAAAACCTAGGGCTTAAAGGGCAGTCGTACTATCCTATATACCGACTTTAAGCCGGACTATCTAGTAACGTGCCCGCCAGGCACGGCTAGCATTTATATTAACGATAGGTTAGGGTAAGTCGCTCTCTAGCCGCACCTACCTATAATAACGTATTTCGGGACTAATAACTCTAAGCCCGGCCGAATAGTCTAAGGGGGATTTCTACGCCGTAAAGAGAACCGCCGGGGATATAACTCCCTAGCGTATCTTACAAGGGCAGCAACGATAACACCCTACTACCTATACCAGAACCATAGACGCCGAGCCTACCTCCGGCGGCCCTCGGGGGACGTCTACGGCGGGCTGCTCGCCTCGCTCGAAAGCTCTTACTTTAACTACGAGCTCCTTCCTCTACAATACCCTCTCGACTAGTTAACATATAACTTAATTATACAGATATACGCGGACATTAGACGAATAAGAATCGAGAGTATTCTGTTATTCTATATACTAGAAGTAGAAGCTTCGCTTCTAAAAAACCTACTTACCCTCGCGCCTACCCTAGCAGCTACGTACAAGGACTACCTACAGCCCGAGGTTAAACATTTCCTCGTACAAAAGATATCTCGACGAACGATAAAGTACATAACGCCGAGGAGACTATACGCTTCGTCTACTCTATACGGGCAGCGGTCTAGGCGTAGTACTACTACGCCGCTTTTAAAAACGAGATAGATTCGGGCACTAGTACGTAGGTAGTATATCGGCTCGCGATAACGTAGAAGAACGACTACCTTAACCTATTTTCAACCTATCCGCTTTATACCGGGGAGACCTTAGCACCGCGTAGGACTCGGATAAAAAGGTTAGTAGCTAACCTATCTCTAGAATATACCCCTTTAGTATCTACTAATTAAAGACATATAAAAGCCGTAGTAACCGACTAGTACAAGACGGGATACCGTCGTCGGCCGATATAAGGATATATATACAAGCTACTAGACCTTACGCGCGACGAGGGGTAAGGTAGATACTTAGATCTTTACCCGCCTATAGCCTATATATACAGCGGCGGTAAGTAACGTAATAGTAGGACCTAAGCCTCGAGCTAGTACTAGGGTCCGAGAAGGTAGGCGGCCGGGACTCCAACTACTAGATACAGCCCCCCCCCTAGGTATAGACCTAGCCGGTACCCCGCCCGCGTAACCCCCGTACTCGAGATACTAACTACCTACCTAGACGCCGGTATAGCCCCCTTTACTAGACCGTACCGAGATCGACTTAGAAGCCCGTTACGGCGACGTATAAATAAGTAGCTACGGTAAGCCCGCCGGTACTTAAACGCCTAAACGAGTTAAGGAGTAGATAGCGGAGAGTAATAAAGGATAGACGACCCGCCTTAATTCTACGCGATTAAGTACGAAGGGGGGGAGCTATAATACTACCGGAAATGCCGCGAGGTAGTCTCGGCGGACTACGAAAGCGCCTATAAGTACCGCGAGGTCTATAGTACTACGCGCCCGGACGCTAACGCCTTAAAGGATACCCTACGTAAAGGGTAGCTATAGCTAACCTAACTATATAAAGACTACCCGAAAGGTATTAAGCCTAAGGATACTTCGGGGGAGTACGAACGCTATATTAAGGTCCGGTAGGGCGGATAGGGGTATAAGACTTACTCCTTTATAAGCTCGTATAAGACGGGCTTGTAGGACTACTAACGCGTAAGATATTATAGTAACGATTACGAGCCGCGATAGGGCGCCGAGTAGATAGAGTTTCGACTTACCGGCTTAATAGTAGGAATATAGATCGCGGCGAGGCCGGCGCCGCGGGGCTAGATAGCGAACGACCTACTAGGCTAACTACGATCGTAAGGGCCGACGAAGCGTACGCGCGGGAGCGCCGAGGATATACGGGGCGGCCGGGTAACCGAGGACGAGGGCGACGCCGAGGCCGACGGGGCGGAGTAACGTCGACGACTACCGAAACGGGCGAAGGCTCCTAGCACGGTAGTACTAGAGATACGAGGTAATAAGAGGCCGGCGCGCCGCTTCGCGTCGGACGCCGACGAACTCGATTTATAGGACCCGATTAATAAGCTCGTGCCGTAAGTAGTATACGTATCGGCGACGCTAGCCTAAAAGGCGAAGATTTATAGCTACCCCGGGATTAAAAAGGTCGAGGCGTTAGTAATCGTAATCTAACCTATAACGATAATATAAAGGGATACGCTGGGACGACTAGAGGCCCTCGGCGTTAAGGCGGAGCTGTAGAGAGGTATAAACCCGTTAAAGGACGTAGTCGTCGTTCTGGTAACGTATAAGGATATAAAGACTAGGGAGTAGAGTCTATATACGTAAACGCTAGGTTTTACGAGCCGCGTTGTATATATAATACTCGAGGAAGCCTAGGAGGCCCTTTACGGGACTAGCCTATATCGGTAGAGTACCGTTAAAGCGGCTTTAGCGATGAAAAGACTATCTAAGTTCTAGGGCTATTTTACGACATCGTTTTTACGCGGAAGTAGGGAGATACTTAAACTAAACCTAGGTATCGATAAACCTAAAGGCGTCTGCCGGGTATAGTACTAGGTAAGTACTACGCGACCGAACGTTAGCCTTATATAGACGGATAAGGCGGTACGTACAAAAGCGTTCCGGGAGACGTATAGGCTAGCGAGGGCCGGGAAAAAGACCTTAGTATACGTAGATAGCGTAGAGCTAGCGGACCGTTAGGTAGCTAAGACTAGTTACCCCTTTACGGGGAGCGACGATACGCCGGACTACGACTAAGTTATTCGCCGGTAGGAGAGAAAGGGAGGTATACTAATGTTAATAAGGGCTATCGAATAGTACGCCGACCTACGCGACGTTAGGCTCGTTATCTGCTACGCGCTACTCTCGGACGCTAGCGCGATCTAGGCGATCGACTAGGCAGGAAGGGACGGGAGGCCGTCGACCGTTATACTACTAGAGAGCGAGGTACGTACGCGGGTTAACCTAGAGAGTCTCGTTAATTACGGGTTCCTAACGGGATATCGCCACGCCGCCGTCCGACGATACCGGAACGACGCCTTCCGTAGGTTATATAGCCCCTTCGATAAGATATACGACTTTTACGCGGCGGTAGCGGCTAAGCCCGTACCGGTACTAACCTTTAACGACCGCCGCGGAGACGAACCGGCTCCGGATCGGTAAGAGGGGTAATACCGGGGAGGTTACGCGGGAAACTAGTAGCGCGAGGGACACGCCGCGCGCTACGTAGAATAAGTAAAGCCGGGCTATAAGGGTCGAGTAGGGGGTTAAGAGATAGGTAGCGGCGCCGCGGTAAGACTTATACCTACTGCTCGTAGGATAGGGGGCTCGATAGGGTTAGGGGAGTAAGTAGGGGATATACGGTTAAGCTCTAAAGGCCTACTATAAGTAGTTAACGCTCGGCCGAGGCGCGTTTTAGAATATATATACGAGGATTTAGTCCGGGAAAGGGACTCTAGCTAGGCGGGGTAATAGTATAGAATAGACTTAGACCTTACCGCTACGAGGACTATAGACGCCGCCCGGGGAGCCGGGCCGTAAAGGAGAGGGAGTATAGGAGAATAGATATAAGAGTAACTGAAAACTAACTTACCTTAATAAAGGTATAAGGCCTAATAAGGACCCGGACCGAATGCGTATTCGCCTACGCGTCGCCCTCCCGGATAATAACGTAGTCGCCGCTTTAACGTAGCGGGAGCGTAAGGTCGCTTAAAGTCTATCCGGCACGGCTAGTAATACTATAACTACTATATAGATCTATAAAGGACTCCTAGCGCGTAACTATATAGTAGATATACCCGCGAGATAGGCTTAGGCTTCTTGTAGCGTTGGTAAGCAAGCGATATACGAGGGGCGATAATTAAGGTTACTCCCGACGGGATGCCGAGTAACTTCCTATAGATAACCCTAAGCGTAGCCTAATACCTATATTATAGTACGATAAACGGAAGCGGGACGCGGAATAGGTGCTTAGAGTCTAGGCCGTACCTGCCTCGATAGCCTAAATACCCTATAAAATTATTAGTAGAGAACTACGCTAGTCCCTTCTAGAGGTAGGAGCGAGAAACCAGGGCACTAGGTAGGACTATCCCTTCTGGAAGTAGAAGAGATAACCCCGAATACTAGGACTACTACTATAGCCGCCTAAAGTTTACGAGGGGTTATAGAGACTAGGAGATAAACTACGACCTAACTAAGCGTAATATTAATCGTAACGGCGAAATTACCTATAAGGCGCGTCGACGGGAGAAGTATCTAAAGGTCCTCTAATATCTAAGCCTATAAATAAAGGTAAGAGCCCCTAGCTACGCCCCGGACGCTCGGTAGTAAGACTAACTAGACTAAAGATAGATACCCGGCGTAGTACTATAAAGAAGGCGAGCAGTATCGAAGAAAGTAAGACATCTAGATAGTAAGGTGCTCGAAAACCTACTCGTAATAGGTTAGGTTATTAGTAGAGGGCTGTAGTAGTCCCTTATAGGAGTAGGAGAGATAACCCCGAGCACTAGGACCGCTATATACTATAGCCGCCCGTATAAGTCTACGAATAGGTTATAGGGACTAGGAGATAAGCCGTAGCTTAACTAAGCGTAGGAGAAACCGGGACGCCGAAGAAGGTAGGAGGCCCTAGCCGCGCCCCCGACGCTCGGTAACGTAATAAGACTAACTAGACCTAAGATAGATACCCGGCGTAAAGCTATAAAGTAGGCGAGTAGTATCGAAGAATATAAGATATCCAGACGATAAAGTGCTCGAGAACCTACTCGTAATAGGTCTCGGTTAAGCGTAACTAATTATACCGAAAATACCCCCCTCCCTACAGCGCGTCGACGTAGAAAGGAACCCGGGTCCTGGAGAATTTAAGCTCCTAAGCAAGGGTAAGGGCTTTTAGCCGCTGCCCTAATACTCGATAATATAACTAACTATATACGGGATAGATACCTAGTGTAAGACTATATAAAGGGTAAGTAGTAGGGGAAAAGACGAGATATCTAGACGTTAAAAAGCTCGAAGACCTACTAGTTAAAGGTCTCGTTTACACCTAATAACCGTCGCGCTAGCTTTACCTACTCGGTTACCCCCCGCCGAAAGATAAAGCGTAAGTACGTAGACGGAGGTAGGGGGGTTAACGAATACGCGATAAAGACGCTACGCCGAGTCTACGTTATAGGCGAGAAAGCGCTGGATAATAGCTAATCCGCCTATAAGACCCCTATCTCTAACGAGAGACCGAAAGCAGGCGTTATACGAGCGCCTAAGACCAGTACCTCGATAGGACTATAGCCCTAGTCAGAACTACTAAACGTACAGTAAGCTAGGGACTGTCTATACCGAGTACTCGGTATAAAGACCGATACCGGATTAAGGGTTATATATATAGCGTATTAGATCCTAAAAGGAATACAAGAGGAGCACTACCTTAAAAACTGTACTAACGACGACGGCATACCGGAATGGGAAAGCCTCCGGGAAACCATCAAGATAGTATAGCTACTATTTAACGAGAATAAGCTAATATGCGGCGGGGGTTGTTACGGCTGCCTCCTAGATAAAGACGCTAACCCTAACGCCCCTAATATATAAGAGTATATATTTAGGGCTTACGGCGCGAGGCTGCTATGTATCGACTTAATGGCGATAGTAATCCAGTTACTAGAGCTTCGAAAGATGCTAGATAAGGTCGTAAACGGCTAGCGGAAGGCCTACGGGTTTGAACTAGCGGAGGGTTCTTAGATTAGCCGCCAGGGAGGCCCGACGCTATTTAAGGGAGAGGATAAGTCGTTGTAAAAGTAGATACGGGATGTTAAGGTTATAGACGAAATAGGAAGAAAGATATTTAGGTTAGGACTATTTTTAATTATAGCGATATATGATTTTTATATCTCTAAGGGAATAAACCCTATATATTACGGCGAGAAGGATAGGGCGATAATAGAAGAGGACTACGTAAGTAGGGAGGACGATAATATATTTTATTTACAGGCGAGGTCGAGCTAAACGCGGTTTATACTAGGATAGAATAGCCTAGCCCTCTAGTCTACTCGGGGTAAAAGGGAGGGCGAAGTCGTTATACTTTAGAAGTAATTAGAGGTAGTATTTAAAGAGGAGCTAGGACTATATAGATGTTATAGAACCGAACTCTATCTAGGTAGATGCTGGACCTACCGCGGAATAGTAAGTAAAAGTACAGCGCTACTTCTACCCCTTACTTACATATACCCCTACCTAATCCGTCCTAAAAGGGTATCCTTAACTCGTCGGGAGTATTACTAATATATAGCCTAAGCTTTAGGAGGGCATTCCTATCTCGTCGCGAGTAATGCTAGTAGGGTACGTAGTCTAGGACTAGAGGGTATCCTTAACTCGTCGGGAGTATTACTAATATATAGCCTAAGCTCCAGGAGGGTATTCCTATCTCGTCGCGAGTAATGCTAGTAGGGTACGTAGTCCAGGACTAAAGGGTATCCTTAACTCGTCGGGAGTATTACTAATATATAGCCTAAGCTCTAGGAGGGCATTCCTATCTCGTCGCGAGTAATACTAGTAGGGTACGTAGTCTAGGACTAAAGGGTATCCTTAACTCGTCGGGAGCATTACTAATATATAGCCTAAGCTCTAGGAGGGTAATCTTATCTCGTCGCGAGTAATGCTAGTAGGGTACGTAGTCTAGGACTAAAGGGTATCCTTAACTCGTCGGGAGTATTACTAATATATAGCCTAAGCTCTAGAAGGGCATTCCTATCTCGTCGTAAGTAATGCTAGTAGGGCACGTAGTCTAGGACTAAAGGGTATCCTTAACTCGTCGGGAGTATTACTAATAGGTAGCCTAAGCTCCAGGAGGGCATTCCTATCTCGTCGCGAGCAATGCTGGTAGGGTACGTAGTCCAGGACTAGAGGGTATCCTTAACTCGTCGGAAGCATCGCCGGGCACCGGGTAGCCCGAGGTCCCAGCCAGGAGGAAGATCCCGCCTCCACCCCCTCTTACCTATACTATTTATACTAGATTATTTTACTATAAATCTAAATACTATATTAAAGGGTAACTCTAACCTTCCTTAACGGCTAGCCAGCTAGCTACTAGCGCTATTATAGAAGACCTACGAATTAATTAGCGTAATAATATACTAGCCTAGGGAGCAGGAGCTCGGGCAAGGCTCTTATCTACTCCTTCTACGTACAATCTTATACAACCAATCCTATAACGCTAGCCGTATGTTAAACTATCTAGCCCTAGGAGCAGGAGCTCGAGGCCTTCTTCTACTCCTTCTATATACAATCTTATATAACTAATCCTATAACGTTAGCCGTATATTAAACTATCTAGCCCTAGGAGCAGGAGCTTAAGGCTTTCTTCTACTCCTTCCGCGTATAATCTTACACTACTAATCCTATAACGCTAGCCGTATATTAAACTATCTGGCTCTAGGAGTAAAAGCTCGAGGCTTTCTTCTACTCCTTCCGCGTATAATCTTATACTACCAATCCTATAACGCTAGCCGTATATTAAACTATCTAGCTCTAGGAGTAAGAGCTCGAGGCTTTCTTCTACTCCTTCCGCGCCAATCTTACACTACTAATCCTACAACGCTAGCCGTATATCAAACTATCTAGCTCTAGGAGTAGGAGCTCGAGGCTTTCTTCTACTCCTTCCGCGTATAATCTTATACTACTAATCCTACAACGCTAGCCGTATATTAAACTATCTAGCTCTAGAAGCAGGAGCTCGAGGCTTTCTTCTACTCCTTACGCACAAAACCTTATACAACCAAACCTATAACGCTAGCCGTATATTAAACTATCTGGCCCTAGGAGTAGGAGCTCGAGGCTTTCTTCTACTCCTTACGTACAACACCTTACACAACTAAACTATCTAGCCCTAGGAGCAGGAGCTCGAGGTTTCCTTTTACCCCCCTAGCATATAACCTTATATAACTAAACCTATAACTCTAGTAGTATCCTAAATTACTAACCGTTCTAAAGCGCGAGTAGCCTGCCAGTAAAGCAAACGACTAAAGTCCTAAATAACAGGTAAGCCGCTCTAGCCGAGTACTCCAGTAGCCTACTAACGAGACCTACTACTAGCTCTATAGGGAGACGTAGGTAAGAGATAATATAGGAAGATATAGATAAAGGTAAGGACCTAAAAGATAGCCCCGGCGGCTAACTAATAGCCGGGCTAGCTTACAGCTAGATAACGGAGTTTAATATACCCGAGAACGACTACTATCCGGAAGGGATATAGGAGTCCCGTAAACGAGCTTCCCAGGTCCTTTAGGAGGATATAGCCGATACTACTATACCCGAAAACGAGTATTATCCGTCTAGGATATAGGAAGACCGAAAAAGAGCGTCTTAGCTAGTAAGGGAGGATAAGGTTAGCTAGGAGACGAGCGGTAAATATCGGAAATAATAACGCGTAGATAGTAAAGATACGCGGTAGCTAAAGGCGCCTAGAGCGGCCGCGATACCTCCGATAACGCTAAAGCTACCCCCCCCCTTAGGCCCCACTAGCCGACGGAGAATAACGGGAAGTACCCTAAGAAATGTTACGGGACCTAGCTAAACGCGAAGAATACTAGGGAGGAGAGATACGACCCGCTCTAGGGAGCGGGGGGCGACTAGCTTAGGCGAGTAGGTCGAGGCTACAGGACTAGTCCGAGGCGTACCGGGAGAGTACGCGACCCCGGTATTAAATAATCCGGGAAGGAGAGGTATCGAAAGGCGGCCGGAGATCGAAGATACGCCTATACCGCCGCGGGAAAGCAGCCGGCAGTATAACCTTATAGATAACGCGACCTACTAGTAAAGGGTGCTTAAAGTAAGGGTACCGGGAGGTAATAGAAACTACTATATCGGCTGTAAGATAACGATAGGCGAGTAGAAAGATTACTACTTACGGGGCTATAGGGACGAGAACGGTCGCCTTAGATACGTTAATATATATAACAGTATTAAGAAGGAATTTCGGCCGTTCGGGGACTACGGCCTAATATAGTAGGGAGGCTGCTACGGATACCTGCTGCCTATAGAGTATAATTTAAACTAAGCGGGAACGCGAGGCTATACGTAGGGGTAGTGCGGAGCGAGGCTAATATACTACGACTTAGTAGTACTAATTATAGTAGTGCCCGCGTATCGAAAGATATTCGACGAGGTTACTAGGGAGATAAGGGCGGCCGCGGGGCTGCCCTATATCCGAACTACGATAGTCGGCCCGCCGGACCGGACGAGGCTGCTTAGGGGGGACTCTAGCGAGTTAAGAGACTAGATACGAGGAACGATATCCGAGGATAGGGTTATCGACAGGGTATTTATATTATATATACTCTTATCGAGAACGTTATAACATATTAAGGATCGTAGGGAGGATAGTAGGAGTAGAAGCTAGACCGGGTTTATATAACTACTACGGTAGAGGTAGGAGCGATAGCGGTAAGACGAGGCCGGGATATACTATATTTCGCGGGCAGGTTAGGATAAGATAATAATATTAGAGACGATCTAGCGAGCGTATTATATTAGGTATTTACAGCTAATGTCGACCTTAGTAGTATAGGACCGCCTTCGGCCTCGAGGGACGGGCGGGCGGTAAGATAAGCCCTACTCTACGAGCCTATCCTAACTCCTAAGATAACTATTTCTAAAACAGGACGTAGGAAACTACTCTTACCTACTAGCTATAGCGGCCCAGTACGGAGGTAAGGCGATAAGTAAAGGTAAGATTCGGTTCCTAGCTATACGAATATAACTAGGACAAGCGGCTAGTATAGAAGCCTAGATAATATAATCCAAGTCTACCCCTACCCCTATTCTTCCTATTCTCCCTATTCTCCCTACCTTCCCTACCCTTCTCCCTACTTAGTCCCTAAAATCCTACTCCTATACTCCTACTTCTACCCTCCCTACCTACTCCGCTACGTTTCTACCCCTAACGCGAAGTAAGATATAAAACTAACCCCTACCCCATACCGAGTACCCGCTCTCCTACCCTAGCCCGCTACCCGACCCGAAACCTAGATATAGGTTTACGGTACTAGGATCGGTCTATATTAATTATCTTACCCTCTCGTATAAATTATTAGCTACGGCGGGTAAACTAAACCTAACCTAAACGTGCCCGTAAACCTACCCTACCTAACACGGCTACGTACCGTGCCCGTTAGATATACTAGAAGTAACCGTAACCCTAGAGCCTAGGCTGCCAGCCCCGAGATCTAATCGCTTAACCCGTAACAATAGCTAGGCTAGGTAAGGACTATAATATAAGTAAGAATAAACGTAAACTTGCCAGATCCAGCCTAGCTACTTACCTATACCGCTAGCAGCGCTACGCTTAAGCTAGACCGAAGGCGGTTAAACGGGGGAAAACCGCTAAGGAGTTACAGAACAGTAGTACGGGAATAGCTTCGTAACTAAGATAAAAGGTATACTCCGGCCCCAGCCCTTACTACCCCCCTTATACCGACCTATATCCTATACCGACTAGGTTACCTCTAGCGCTTAAATAGACGAAGATAACCTAAGAAGCGTAATAGCCTAGCTAGTCGGCTAGTACTACTACTAGCCGGCGACGGTAAAGGCGTCGGATTACTTAACTAGAACTAGTACGAACCCCCCTCCCGGCGCCAAGTACCCTGCCTATCCCCGCGATAAGGACGGTAACCGGGATACCGAGGCCCGTATACGACCCGGTAGAGTAATAGAGATGCCGTAGGGCGACGATTAGTACGGAGAACCGGTAATAGGTAATAAGAGGTTAGACCCCGCTGCCGCGTTAGTACGCGACCGGAAGCTAACGGTAACTAGGAAAAACGCGGATAAGAGCCTTAGCTACCTCGAATAGTAACGATTACGTAAGAGGACTAAGGTACGTAGGTACGAGGCGAGACGCGACTAGCGTAGATAACGGCTAGTAGCTAGTAGTACCGGAGTAGATAAAGTACGAGGCTAATAGACGTATCGTAGGTAACGGGAGGTCTAGATACTATAACAACTACGGCCGTAAGTACGAGGGTAGGGTACGAGACGCATAGCCTAGAGATAAGGAGTAACGTCGAGCTCGGCTAGGTAGACGCCGATACGGATATCGACGTCCTGGCATATATGTACGGTAAGCTTTAGTAAGACGAGAGGGCTATTATCTACGCTACGAATAAAGAGGACGTAACTCGGTAGGGAGGACGCCTAGGCTACTACTACGACGGTAACGGCCTAAAGGCGGCTAAGACGCTTAAGGCGTAGGTAAGGGACGGCGGCGTAATAGTAGTAGTAGGCGTCCTGGCCCTACCTACGGACCTCCCCGAGATCGTATTAGTAGTATATTACGGCGCCTACAATAGTATAAAGCTGATCGATATATTTAGCCGCGTAGGAGCTAACGGCTATTCTACGGCCGCCTACCTCGTCTAAAGCAGCGCCGAGGCTACTACCGGCATCGGGGAGCTCGCCCGTTACGGATTCCTAACGGGATGTCGCCGACGAGCTTTTAAGCTATACTAAAATACCGATAACTAGACGGAATACCGTTATACCGATAAGCGTTACGACTAGTATACGGCCGTACGAAGCGTGCCGGTATAGCCGAAGTAGGAGGGAGATACTCTATATAGGAATATACTACCCGTATCCGAGAGGAGTCTAGCGCCGTAGACGTCCCGGACGGAGGCTAGAGATAGAAGAGGGTAGGCCCCTAAGGTAAAGGATAAGCGGCCCGCCGAGGTTCGGCCGCGAGATAGTTCGGGTGCCGAGGACCGCTAGGCTATCGAACCTCTCCCCTCGGCGCCCCGCGCGACCGCCGCGAAGAGCTAGGGACCGGTTCTAAGCTAGATAAAGTCGACCCGGCTGATAATAGAGAAGTTATACGAGATAAGTAGGTAATTTAATTACGTTAGATATATAGTAGAGGATAACGCTCCGGCGACATATAACTTATCGATATACCCGAAGATAGACAAACAAGCCCGGTAGGCGGTAATATATATATCGTACGAGGTTTCGGGCCTTCGTATATCGGCCTTCTCGGTATACTACTCCTACCTCTCGTAGTATACAAGGCCCGGGAATTAGGATATATGCCGTAGGAATAAGGAGTACCGCTTTAATTTCATAGCGTACTTAATAATAGCCTACCTATATAGATAGGATACCTATATATTTCGGGTATTAGTAGATAAAAAGTTCTGGGAGAAGTTAGGATAACGGCGAGCGGATTACTTTATAACTATCGGACGTTCTAGGAGTAACGTAAGTATCGGAGGACGTATCGAGGGCGTATATGATTTTCTAACTAAGAAGACTCCGGAACCTAATAATAAGGTACGGATAGCTAGTATTAGTATAATAACTTTCGAGTTTATTATAAGTACTAGGTTAGATAGATACCTAGCTAGTAGCCTATATTACTAGTATCTCCGAGAGCGTTTCCGTAGTAGTTACGATAAGTATACCGTTAACTATTTCTCCTGTAATACCCCGTATAAGACGTTACCTATATATAAAGGATTTGTTTCCTTTAAGTACCCGGATAGATAATAACTCTGTACTACTTACCCTGTAGTACATATTAGGTCGGGAGCAGGACGACGTAGGTCGGGAAGGTTTAGTTTTACCGGGACTACTTAGCTAGGTGCTATAGGGGAGCCGGGTAGATAGAAAAATACGAGTACTATAGCTAATATAGACTATATCCTGTAACATCGCTACGTGCTAGGCCAACTACCCTAATACTATACTAAATTTCGGAATACGTCTCCCTCGCTATAATACTTACTATACCCTCCTCTACCGAATAACCGCTTAGAACCTTTTCTATAACCGAGGCTATTAACTACCGACCCTACCCGGACAAAGTCTACCCGTCCTTTAAGACGACCTACCTAGCCCGCCCCCCCCCCTCTGTATACCAAACCCTAGCTATACATTCCGGGCCCTTGTGTTTTAGGCCTAATACTAAATATACTACCCCTTTACTCTAAATAATCGCCTTTGTTATTTACGCGACCTACCTGCCGGCCCCCCTCCGGGAAGCTTTACCGAACATTTAAATACGTCTGCCGACTACTAGGGTTTCCCTATCTATAGGCTAGTGCCCCCGTTAACTAATACTACCCCCTCTGCCGGTTGGTACTAACAGTAACGATACTTACCTAAGTTAGGCGCTCCGTCTCCTCTACGACCTATACTACCGCCCCCCTAAGAGCTATGCTAGTCCGACTGACCCTCCTGTAAAAACTCGGTCGACGGCTTTAACTAACCTTACCCTATTTTAACTCTCGAGACTAAGAACTAATACGCCCTCGCGTTACTTACTACCTTCCCTAACAGCCCGAGCTTCGCCTCGGTACTTAGTATAAACCCTTTAAGGTTTAACTAGTACGCCTTATAAAGCTCGCGGCTATATAGGATAACTTAAAAGATATATACGACTACTACCGGCAGGCGAGCCCGCGCTAGCTCTCTAACCCGTAGCAGCTGCCGACGGACTTGCTTGTAAGTTTACCCTATACCTATATAGGTAGCCTATCCGTTACTAACGAGATTAACGTAAACTAGTTAACCGAAAGGACGAACCGTAGCCTAATATAAGGCCGACGGCGCTTCGGGCGCCGATATACTTAAGTAATAAGGAGTATATAGCTACTATCGCCGAGAGGCGACCGCTAGGTTAAGTCTAGGATAGTAGCCGAATGCTACGCCTAGACCCCTCGTCCTTGCCGAACTAGAGAGCCCCTAGTGCCGGCTAGTAGATAGAACGGGAAAGAGGAAGGTCGAGCCTCCTATACGGGAAGGACGTTATAACCCCGCTACCCTACGAAACAGATAAACCTAACCCTCGAGGATACGGAATATATCCTATACGCTAGCTAGGCTCTGCCGGAAGAGCGAAACCGACGTACTAGTTATACTATATAACTAAGATATAGGCTACTACTATAAACGTCGATAAATAATACTAAATATTTATAAGATACTAAGGGTAAGTTAACTACCCCGGTACTAAGAGTCGAGCTTATAACGGATAAGCTAATAGTCGGGTATATAGAACGCGGGCGGTCCCTAGTAGACGCCGCTAAAGAATAAGCCGGTAATATAGCCCGGGATACGCCCTCCTGTATAGTCTCGATCGAATAGACTAACGACTCCCCTAAGCGAGAGATAGTCCAGACTATACGCGATACGCTACGGAAAGAAGACCGTACTATCTTATACGTAAGCGACGAAGAAAAAGATATATACGTACGCGATATCGAAGGACGTTATATCGACGGGAATAGCGACGACGCCGCCGAGAAGGCCGGTTAGTACTAAGTAAGCGGGGGTTAAGTAGTTATAGCGACTAAGGTCCTTAATCCCGGACTATATATAGGATAAGTAGCGCTAGTAATATACTACTATAAGACCTACGTCGACGAGCTATTCGAGATAATACGAGGGTTAAGTTATAGTAAAGGGCTAGTACTAACGATATCGATTATACGCCCGGAAGCGGACGTTAGGCTAGAGCTGGAACCGCTTACCGACGCGGGGTTCCTAACGGGATACCGGCGGATAGCTATAGCGAGGGTAGTAGGAGTAGCCGACCCTACGAAATATTACTAGGGAGATAATACCTGTAACGGCTATAGGGGAGGACCCGCCGGGAGTAAACCGAGCGACGAGCTACTCCCGACGCCGGAAAAGAACGGGAAAAGGACCGGTCCCCGTACGTACGACGACGATAGCCGTTACTAGAAACGGGTAAAGACCGAGCCCGAGGACGAAACGAATTAAAGCGCGGCGTAAGACGATAAATACTAAGAGGCCCTCGACCGCTTAGTAAAGTAGTACCGTAATAACCGGAACTTTTACCCCTAGTATACCGTAACTAAAGTTAATAAGTCTAAGATATACTACCTTAAGAGCTGCTCGGTAAACCTAAGAGAATAGGCAAAGTATAAGAGTCTCGTTAGTAGCTCGTTTATAAAGCCCGGTAATAAGCTTCCTAGGGGGGTTAGGTATTTTTTATACTGGATGCCGTTTAGATAGGCGGTACAAGACGGTTAGCGCTACGTAAGTAGGGATTACCCGGTAAGGACTTATACGATAAATCTGCTAGTAGTAATGCTCGAAAGCTTTCTTACGATCTAGGAGGAGGTTATAAAGGAACTAGGGGGGCCTGTAGGTAACCTTGCCGGAGGAGAGAGTTTTATTAGTACGTCTAGGGGATCGAACTTACTTAGGGGAGCCGATAAGGAAATATCTAAGTAGTATTAGACGGTAGTAATAGTTAAGAGGTAACGGGTCTATATACTTACACTTATTATAACGATAATACTGCTACGGATCGAAGAGGGAACTAAGGCGAGAAGGAGTTTAAATAGTAGTAGATATTAAGCCCGGGGGATTATATTCGTAACTATAAATAGTAAATACGGTCTAGCTTAAACTACCGAGGTAGATATTGCTAGACAGATAAGTAGACTGCTAAATATAAGTACCTAGGTAAACTATAACTACGCGCGATACGCCTAGGGGTTTAGATTATAGCCTTACAGATAGCGCCGTCGTAGGGCTAGGCGGCGTTACGGGTAGCTCTTACCGACTACGAGTCGCCCGGCGTACTAGGATAGTAGAGCTATCCCGATAGCTAGGAACGAGTAAAATTACGCGATAGAGAAGAGACTAGCTCCCGGTACGCCGTAGACCTTCCGAGATAGCTATATTAAATAAAGTCGAGCGATTACGTAGAGTAAATAGGGTAGGGATCGTAGCAGGTAACCTACGCTCTTAGCTAGAAGATACGCACCGGAGGCCCGGAGCCCGATCGACTAATATAGTAACGCTAGACGACGCGGCTACGTCGTCGGTAGCGCCTCGACTAGTAATCCAATACAATACGGACTAATTAACCTAAGATCCGTTCTACCTACACTCCGGCTAAATAAAAAATACAGGAGCCTAATCGACTAGGATATAGTAACGCGAGACGACGCGGCTATATCTACAACCTATCGAACTAGTAATATCCGATATACTACGGGGTAATTAACTAGAAGTCGGTTCCGGGAGACGTAGACCTAATCTAGGACTACGAGCTCTAGGACCGCGAGATTACGCCGAGAGTAGCCTCGCCTCCCGACTACGACCGCTACCTCGACTAAACCTAGTACGGAAGCCTAGACTTGGAATAGGTTAGTCTAGCGGCGTAAAGTATACCTAAACTGCCTAAGGTAAAAGGTAGGTTCCCTATTACCGCTAGACCTCGCTAGCCAGCTAACTAAACGACTATATAGAATCGTAAGGTAGCCGGGCCGGCTACGAGACGACGAGCGAGGCAGCGACTATATATACCACGACCTCGAGCAAGGCCTCTAGAGGCCTAAGAGGTATAAAGGCTACCGATACTATGCCTAGAAATAATGTTACATATCGGTAGATAGACGAGAACGCTAGTATCGATAAGCTTATAGTACTACTAAAAAGGGTTACCGGGCCGGCGAAGGTAGTCGTTTATACTAAGTCGGTAAAAGCATATCTATTCGTATAATATAGATATATTTATAGCGATAAGGATACTCCTTCGATCCGTAAGAGGAATATAGCCGACTAGAAAGAAAAGGGTAGCGTTATAGTAACTACCTAGACCCTCGACGCCAGTACTAAGGCAGACCTTTCCAGTATTATACTAGTAGTCGTTTACGGCGCCGGTAATATATTAGACGTACTCGACCGGCTCGATAAGGCAGGGAGGGACGGCGAACCGGCGGTAATATTTCTCGTCTATAGGAAGAAGGACGCCTAGGATAAGATAAAGGACCTCTACGAGGCGGGTTTCCTAACGCGATGCCGTAGGCAGGCGCTAAAAACATATAAGGGCGAGAGTATACCGGTATACGGATAGGGCGATAATAGCTACGACTACTATAAGCGCTAGGTAGTCGAGCGCGCGGCCGAGACCTCTAAGGCCGTAATAGGGTTAGGGTATCGACGTAAGGTTTATATTAGCTCTAATATTCTAAATTAGGGTATAAATACGAGAAGCTTACCCCGGACAGGGCTAGAATCGGACTATAAGAGGGGCTACGGCTCGAAGGGCGTCCGGGGGGGGAGGGATATAACGACGAGCCCGGAAGGATAAGGGGAGGGAAAAGTATTAACCCCTAGCTAAAGGAGCCGGGACGGGCGATACCGGGACCTAGCCTTAACTATACCCGGAAGTAGGGATACGATAGGAGAGCCGTTCGGATCTTCGAATTCGGTAGTAGTTATATTCGAGTAAGGCGGCTAGACCCTAACCTACTATCCGCTAACTAGGACCTCGTTACAGAAGACGTCTATCGCGGACCTCGAGCCTCTATAAAGGGTGATCGGGGAGATGATAGAGGGTAAAAAAACCGGCGCTAAGAAATACGTAGATTGTATAATACAGGGGATAAGCTATACCTACGATACTAATAAGTACGTAGATATCGACGGCTTACCGGTATAGTCCGAGGAGTAATACTAAACTACGTACTAGGCGCTCTAGCGAGTTAAGAAGCGCGGCTAGGGCTACCGTATCTACGTAGACGAGGAGGAAAAGAAGAGGTTCTGTATCGAGATCTTAATAATACTAGTAGAAAAGAACTCGACTCTAAGATAGATATTAGATAGCTTAGCGGAGGTAGAGGAGTACCGGATATACCTGGGTATAGCTAAAGCAATTAAGGAATGTTAGAGGCGGATACTATAGTAGGGAGGGATGCTAACGACGGAGCCGCGAAACGGAGATAGGAGGGCGTAGGGCGCGACGGGCAGAAGGCCCGATAAAGGGGTCGGGGTATACCCGATAGTAAAGGAGAGCTAAAGACTACGAATACAAGGTAAGATAGCGGCCAGAGGAATAGCTATAGTAGATACAAATATACTCTCCGTAGTAGGATAAAATATAGGATGCTACGATAAGACCTATAGAAGTATACGAGGTATGCTCCTGTAAGTTCCGGCGCCTAGGTACCTATAGCCCCTACTGGTTAAGGGGCTGACAGCTACGATACAAATACGGGTAGTTGCCCGAGCTTAAGCAGCGTAGGGGCCTATACCGGCTGGAGCCTAAGATAAATAACTACCTTCTGTTACCCGTGCTAGTACTCTATAGATATAGGTCCTACTACGGATATAAGCCGTCCTGGCCTTAGACGGTCTCGCTCCTCTTAAAATCGACAAAAATATATACCATTACTAATTTTATAGGACGGGCCCTCTTTAAGTCTGTAAAACAATAATCCTCTTTAGCCGGAAAACGTAGAAAGTAGGCGTAATTATATATCGAATTAAGTATCTAAGAAGAGCGAGAGCTCTAGGCCGGTAAAAGTAGGCGAGGGCAGGATACCCTATCCGCATAGGGTAGAGCACCTACTAAGGCGCTAAGATCTAGTTGTAGGGGGCTATTCTAGTAGCTACAAGGCAGAAAAAGAACCCCCCGTACTAGGATTTATATCCAGGTTAATAGTAACCTTTTAACCGGGCAGGGTACCCGTTCTTTACTTAGTGCTTCTACGACTATTCCGATAGGTCGGAAGAATAACCCTACCCTTAGTAACCTATAGTAATTACCTAAAGCTCCTATAGATCCTATATAGAGTTACGACGCGTAGGCAGGGGAAACGAGGCCTTATATAAGAGGGACGGCTAAAACCTACTATACCGGTAAAATATACCGGGACCGCTAAAGTATAGAACGATACGACGGGTAGCGTTAAGGACGTCTCGTAGTTAACTTAATCGATAGGTCCTGCCTAGAGCTACGAATAGCGATCTACCGCCGCCGAATCGGCCATTTCTATAAGCTAGAGGTATTTAGAAGGACCCGGGGATAAGTACGTAGCGACTAGGCTCTTAAGCGTTAAGGCGACCGCTACTCGTAAATAGAAAGCGACAGCCGACGCGAGACTATACGAAACTATATTAAGACCCCTAAGGGCATAGCGGCGTAACAGGCCTGCCGGGCGTAACCGAGACCGTCCAGTACGCGGCACCCGAGTATACGACGACGGCTCGTAGGTAAAGGACCGGCGGAAGGGCAACCTACCCCTAACATATTCCACTATCTACTAGTAAGGATACATAGGCAAAGGCGTAACCTCGGGAGGTAGTACTAACCCGGGAAGACGAGGTACCGAGAGCTAGGGATAGAAGGATCGCCTAGAGCAAACGAGAGATAGACTAAGCCCCCACGCCTACTATACCCCCTCCCTTACCGCGTAGGAGGGAAGTAACTCGAACTATCGAGTACTATACCTACGATACGGATAGTTAGGATCGTATCCGCCCCCGACGACGAAAGTATACGACTAAAACTAAAGGCGAAGCTTACCCGCTAGGTAGGGACGGCGACATCGTAAAGTAAAACCGCGGACGCAGCTAGAGGTTAGTATCCCCGACCGACTATTCTACTATACGGACTAACAAGCGTAGTATAGATATAACGGGACGAAGTAGGCTAGGGCCAGGGCCGGGCTAGGGCCGGGCTAGACGGTAGGATAGAGGATGTCGACGTAATAGACGTTAATAACGTCGGGAAGGGGTATATATAACGAAATAATATATCCTTCGGATAGATAAACGCTAAGGCCGACGTCGACATACTAGGAAAAATATATAAACGCCTACGATAAGCGGAGCGCGCTATTATATACGCCCCTTCTAAGGAGACGGGAAAATAATAGGCTAAGTAACTAGGATATCCGTACTACGACGGTATAGAAGCGGAAGGCGAATAGGACTAAGTACTCTCGAGCTAGACCGTAGACGGTAAAGCTATAGTTGTAACGAGTACGATCCCACCCGGTATACTAAACGCCGTACTAGCCGTTTGCTATAGCGCTGAAGGCTACGCTAACGTAATAGATAGGCTTCGTAACGTAGGGGGCGACGGCCGCCTAGCTACGGCTATCTATATCCGGGAGGAGTATAAGGCCTGCGAGGAGGCCCGCGAGCTCGCCGAGTACCGGTTTCTAGAAGCCTGTCGATAGGAGGTAATTTAAAGATACCTCGGGGTATATAATACTAGCCTATACAGACTCGGGGATAACCGATACGATATTTATACGGACGGAGGGGGCCGGGACTAGGTATTTGCTAGTGCTTCGCCGGAGAAGGGCGGAACGATAAACGAGGTCGGAAAGCTAGACGGGCGCCTGTCGACGGCGCGCCGAGTAACCGTATAGGTAGGTCGGTAACCGGCGACTACGACCTATATAGCAAAGGCGATAGGGAAGGCTGAAAGCTATACATAGGTAGACGACTATATAAGTAGCGTTCGCTAAATGCTGGTATAGTATCTCGAATATAAAGATAGATGCCTAAGGTATATACTAACCGGGTACTACGAACCCGATTATAGACTAGAAGACTACCCGGAATATACTATACGAGGGGATAAGATATACGGGAGGATGGTTAGCAAGGCGGTTACAATATACGATAGGTTAGAGAAGAACTATAGCTACTTCGCTTACCTCCTACTACGGAAGGTAATAAGTAGCGACTATAGAGTAGGCAAGTACGAGTTTAAAGAAAGGATAAAGGAGCTTATAGTAGTTATTATTATATACTACCTAGGCTGCTAGGACGACATTATTAGGGAGATACAAGGCCCTATAGGTAAGGCGGAATCCTCGATCGGGTTAGAAATAGAACTTTTAGGAGCGAAGAACGATAAGATAATATAGTAGTTACGAAAGGGTATATCTACTATAAAGGGGGAGAAAGTCCTACGAATTTATCTCGTTACTACGGCGACATAGCAGCGGATTCTCGAGGGCCGAGGCAAGTAGTAGCGGTAATACCTAGGTTAAAGGGTCTACGTCGACAAGGGCTAAGACGAAGCTTAAGGGTATATATATATATTAGAAGGAGGAGCTAGATAGCTAGGTATCGTATAAAGAGGTATAGCAGGGTTTAAACCGGACCGTCTATATCTAAGGTTAAACGAGTCTAGGCCGAGGGTAACTAACGCTAGCCCCGCCGACCAGCAACCCGATATGCCGGCAGCCTCTATTAACCCGTACTCTTATAAAGCCCGATACGGATAAGCGTAAATATCGGGACTAGTACCGCTAACTTAGCCCTACCTAAAAACGATATAGGTATAGCCGACGTTCTACGGGGGGGGACGATAACGAGTATACCTATAACTCTGCTGTCTAAGTAAATATAATAACGTAAGTTAGAGGAGCTAAGGGTATAAACCTACAGGATAGATATATACGCCCGTTAGGGCCGAACGACGGTATATATCGAGACGCGTTATAGGGGAGAAGGTAAATAACAATAGGCGTAGGCCTAGGCTATCGTAGCCTACCCCTATAACCTAGAAGGAGGAAGCTAAATACTAGGCCGTACCCGACTAGGGGCGTTACCCTCGGACGCCCGCCTACGACGAAAGCTAAAGACGACGAGTAAAGTAGTAAGTAACCGACCGGACCGCCGGGGGCGGACGAAGTAGGTAACGACTACCGTTACGTAGTAAACGGGCCCGACCTTACGTTTAGCTTAAACGAGGAGTAGGAGTACCGCCTAGAGCGCTAAGCACCGAAACCTAGCCAGTACGGCGCCGGTCGATCTATACCCCTCTAGCGCCGACCCGCCCTCGGCGGACGAGATAAAGTAATACCTACAGGCGAGGAGACGGCGGACCCGGCCTAAGCTAACGAGTAGAAGACCGAGACCTAAGGGCGTAAACCTCCGGGAACTAATACCCGAGCGGTAGGCGTAGGGCTAAGCTAATAACGCTAAAGCCTCGACCTCGAGTAACAAGCTAGCAAAGAAGCGCCCCGGCTAGAAACGGAACTAAAGGGTTCCCTAACCTATACTCGTAAATCCACTTAGCCTACCCTCCTCTACGGCGAGTAAGGCGCGGCTCGACTAAAGTAAAGGACTAAAGACCGTAAGAGCTCGCTAAAGGTTAGAAAATAGGCATCCTCTATAGTACTTACTTACAGCCTTAAGCGTATTACTCTAAGAACCGGTCGGTACTAAGAAGGCTAATCGGATCCTCCTACTACCTCGAGCGTAAACCTAGCCCCCGAAAACGGTAACTCCTCCTTACTACTAATAAGCGGGTAGTAAGCTGTAAAGGCGCTAGATAAGTAAAGGAAGGATAAATTAATAGGTTCCTATACCAGCCCTAACTAACTAAGAAAGAGCTAACGAGTTAACCGTATAGAACCCTAAGCCAGCCGACGACGACGGAGTAAGGGCGAGCGGCCCGTAGTACTATAATATAGATCTCGACGAGTACTATAGCGCGGAAGAATTTAAAGTAGTAATAACGACTAGCAGTACTAGGGAGGACTCTAGCGAGTAAATATATAAAACAGTATCCGACGACGAGGACGAGGTACGTACTATAACGAGAATAAGACCCCGACGACATACTAGGCGTATACGAACCGGAGCTAATAGGCTAACTACGTAGTATATAAGCGTAGCCGATAACGCCTAGCTAGCGGCGTAAGCCCGGGAGCGCGACGACGAAGACGACGTCGAGAGGGTACCGACGCCGACGACGACGGGCGGAAGAAAAAGAGAGTTAGACGAGGACGGCTATATTGTAATAATCGATAGCGAGGACGAGGTACGTAGTCCCGGCTAGTAATAGAAGTATAACTAACTAAGGAAGAATAATAAGACGGGGAGACGCGTGCCTAAGAGACGAAAGATAACCGATATCGAAGAGAGGGACGGCTTCGTAGTACTACTATAGGGGGACATACGTATTACTACTACGTACCCGGAGGTATATATAAGCTAATAGCTGTAGTTCTAGCCCGAGCCGAACAACCTTAGTAGACTAAAATGTAAGGGGGGCGCTAACTATATTACTATCTATTCCGGCTCCGAGTCCGAAGCTAGATACGAGGCCGATAGCGAGGAGGACGTTAAGTAGGAAGAGTTCGTACCTAGTGCTGTTAATAATAAAGATAGATAATCTAATATAGATAGGAATTCGATAACGGAATAGTACCGGCCTTAAAATCTAAATAACGAGGAAGATACGGGAAGAACCCTAAACGAGGAAGAGGTACGTAAACGCGAGATTAAGACAAAGAAGCGACGAATCTACTAAGATCTCGGTATACTCGCGTTAATAAACGGGAAAATAAACTAGGATAGGACCTTTACAAGGGAAATAGTTCGGTTTAAGCAGTATGTTAATAAGGGTACGTAGTTCGATAAGGAGGATCTCGATAATCTACGGGAGCTATCCTTTAATAAATAATTCGGGGATAAATAGCCTAACGTTACGCGGACGCCCGGACTAGGCGAGGGCTTAGTAACGCTCGAGGAGGAACGGAAGCGGGAGGCGGTATAGGCGAAGCGGAATAAGCTGTTAGAGAGGTAGGGACCGAACCGCAGGTACCTTAAGCTCCGTACCCTTATACCTATGCCGGGTAGCGAGAAAGGCCCGAACGGGGAGAGATTACTTATTAACTTTAAGATCTAGTAGTTATCCGGCGTTGATTTCAGAACTTGCTTTAACTTATTGTATATACTAGGCAGCTTATCTGGAAAGGACCGCCGGCCTCCGAAAAGAGCAGGGTAGGAGGTTATACTAGGGATACATCTAAAGACCCGCTTAAGGGATAAAAAAGAAACGGGTAATGTACGGTAGGATATAGCTACTAGCTAAGGAGGAACCGGATAGGTAGAAGCCTGGCGATAGCGTATACGAAGGTTTAGTAGCTTAGAAGAAATAGGGGCTTACGTTAAGTTAAATAATATACTTTACGGCGCCCGACTTTAACGAAGCTAGTAGTAGGCAGGGAACGCGGCGCGATAAAAGTACTAGCTAGCACCCGTAATACGACGGCGTAGCCTTTAATAAGTACGGTTGTACTAAGCCCTGTAAGGTAAACGTAAACGATTCTAATATAACTAGTATAATAAAGCTAAGGCTTAAATATATAGGGCCGCGGGCTTTACTTAGTACAGGTCGAGTCCCGTAAGCGGAAGTTAAGTATTACGGGGGCTAGAGCCTCTAGGCTCTGGAGGATAAAATTACTAAGAGGGCCCCGGGGATATACGGTAGGTTAAGGGAGATAGGAGACCTACTAGAATACCGGCGTTAGTAGAGCCGAGGCTTGAAAACTAGTAGCCTAGCCTAGTACCTAAGGAAACCTACTACCCGGTACTACTGTAAAGCCAGCGATAAGTACGACCTACCGTAGGCATCCGGGTATCCGATATAAGGCCGCTTTACCGCGTACTAGTAACCGATATAGTAGTCGGGCCTACTACGTACTAAATAAAAAGAGCCGGGCCCTTCGCTACCCGACCCTATTAGAAGCGACGCGGGGGACTAGATACCGGCAGCGCTAACTTTTACCGCTATAAACGCCCTACGCCTACCTACGTATACTGATTAGGGTAGGCGACTTATAAAGAGCTAGGCCTACGAGCCGGTAAACAAATAAGCTAGAATCGGCGACATAACTAATATAACCTTAAGCTTCTCGAACAACCTAATACCCTTTAATACCCGAGATATATAGACCCCTACCTTTAGCGCCTAAACTTAGAAAATATCTACTATAACGAGTTAGCCTTTAGCCCCGATAATCTCTAGCTCCGACAGGCTGTATACCGCCCTAGCGCTCGACCTAGCGCTTCCGCCGACCTAGCGCTCCCGTTAACCCCGGCTCTCGACCCTAGCGCTCGACCCTAGCGCTCGACCCTAGCGCTCCCGTCGACTTAGCGCTCCTATCGACCCCGGCTCTCGACCCTAGCGCTCGACTTAGCGCTCGACCTAGCGCTCGACCTAACACTCGACCTAGCGCTCCCGTCGATATAGCGCTCCCGTCGACCTTAGCGTTCGACCTAGCGCTCCCGTCGACCTAGCGCTCCCGTTAACCTAGCGCTCCCGTTAACCTAACGCTTCCGTCGACCCTAGCGCTCGACCCGGCGCTCCCGTCGACCCCGGCTCTCGACCCCGGCGCTCGACCTTAGCGCTTCCGTCGACCTAACGCTTCCGTCGACCCCGGCTCTCGACCCTAGCGCTCGACCTAGCGCTCGACTTAGCGCTCCCGTTAATATAGCGTTCCCGTCGACCTTAACGCTCGACTTAGCGCTCCCGTCGACCTAGCGCTCCCGTTAACCTAGCGCTCCCGTCGACCCTAGCGCTCGACCTAGCGCTCCCGTTAACCTAGCGCTCCCGTCGACTTTAGCGCTCGACCCTAGCGCTCGACCTAGCGCTTCCGTCGACCTAGCGCTCCCGTCGACCCTAGCTCTCGACCCCGGCGCTCGACCCTAGCTTTAGGGCCCTAGCTCTAAGACCCGAGAAATCTAGGTACGTTAACCGTTTAAGGTCCAGCCCCCCCTAGCGGCCCTCGACGCTAAGTACTCGAGAGACCCGTTCGACGTCGACCCCGAAGCTAATACGTCTACAAAGATAAATAACCTCTATAAGCCTATATAGTAAGGATCGAAAGTAAATACCTCGATATCTAGCCGTCGAGCTAATAAACCTATATAAACCGGTCGAGCCCGAGATTATACTAGCCGCCCTAAAATCTATAATATACAGGCGGCTAATATCTAACCTAAGCTAAGAGGGATCGCCGTAATAATACCCTAAAACCTACGCTTATAGTCCCTAAAAGCCTAACGAATATAGTACCCTACGACTAATCTACTCGAGAAATACTATATTAAGACCGTAACCCTAAGCTTACCCCCCCCCTAGATACTAAACAACTATAATACCTAATAATAAACCTAGCTCTAGCGCGATTAATCTAACAACTATACCCCGAACGCCTTAAGCCCCGGGTACTAGATACCGATACCTAAGACCGATATAACGAAAGCCCTACAACTATAATACCTAACGACGAGCGTCCGGCTCGGCTAGTTTAACAACTACGCCCCGAACGCCTTAAGCCCCGGGTGCTAGATACCGATACCTAAGACCGATATAACGAAAGCCCTATAACTACAATACCTAACGACGAGCGTCCGGCTCGGCTAGTCTAACAACTATACCCTAAACCCCTTAAGCGCCGGATACCTAGATACCGATACCTAAGACCGAGATCCCGAAAGCCCTATAACTATAATACCTAACGACGAGCCTTTAGCTCGACTACTCTAACAACTATACCCCAACCCTTTAATCGCCGGCAGCCCAGACCCTAATACCTAAGCTTAGACTCCTAAAAGCCTAATAACTATAATAACTAATAATAAAGCTCCAGGGGGATTAACCTAACATCTATACCCCTAGTACGTTAAGCTCGAGCTGCCCGGATTGCAACTCCTAAGACGGAGGTCCTAAAAGCCTAACAACCGTAATACTTAATAACGAACGAGTAGTTACATTAGCCCGAGAACTATACCGCTATTCCGAAAGCCGAATAACTACAACCTAACGACGGAGCTTAAGCGCGATTAGATTAATAACTATAATACTAACCCTTACGCTCCGTCTGCCTATACCCTAATACCTAAGCCTGAAATCCTAACGTATAACAATTATAATACTATATACAAGTACGAGGCCCGCCTCGAGAAGGCTAATAACTATACCCTAACCCCTAGCGCTCCCGTAGGCTAGATTCTAATACTTAAACTCGAAGAAAGCCTAACAACAGCCCTCTACCTATTATTCGCCGACTACGAGGACCTAATATATAATGCTCGATCTGCTAAAATACCGAAACCGTAATACCTAACATTTAGGAATCTAGCTCGAGAAACTCCAATAACCGCTAACGCCGCTAGGCTCCGCCCCCTAGAATGCTAACCCTGAACGTACAGAACCTAAAAGCTACCTATCTAACGCTTAACCTATCTGCGCCGGCTACGAAGATTCTACCCCTAGAGCTCCGCCGAACTATAGCAACCCTAAACCCCTTTAACGTTAGTACTAAAGGTTCGAGGCCGTAACTCGCAAACCCCCGCTACCGCGATACGATACTAACGCCTTAAGCACAAGCCCTACTAGACTTTAAGGACCTTAAAATCCAATACTACAAAACTTAACCCCTTAACCTCTAGGCCCCTAAGTTATAACAACTATACTAGGCAATACGCCGAGGGCGGCGCTAAAGTCCTAAGGGTTTAAGACTAAACCAGAGAAACAGTAACTATAACGCTTAACGCCTCGAGGTATATATAATCTATCTATAACGACGCCTAACCCTATCGGCGCTAGCTCCGACTATACCCCTACAAGATCGAGCCCTGTACGCCGACTCCTAAGGCCAATACCGCTTAACCCTTAACAACTCCAACACTTAATAACTAAAGCTCTACTTAGCCCTTAACGCGTACGAAACGCTATCTCTAACCGAAACGCGACACCTTAAATCCGTAGAGCGCCGACGGCTAAGATTAACTACTTATGCTCGACCCCCCGAAATCTCGACAACTATAATAACTAACCGCTTAGGTGCTAGCTCCTACCGAGCTACGACGGGCCTTACTAGTAGGGCGCCGACTACTAAAACTAAATCCCTTAGGCGCGATATACTAAAGTCGCGACAGCTATAATAACTACTCGCTTAAGCGATAACCCTAGGCGTGCTAAGCTATTAATATCGACCCCTAGTTCTCTAACCCTAAAGACTCGGATATATTAACTATACCGATTAGGTCTAGCCTAGACGTATACGAACCGTAACTATTATTACTAATTACGGCTCGTATAACCTCCTTACCGAGCTAACTAAGATCGCCCGAGGCTACCCTACTACGACCAGACGGCGGGCCCTAGGCGTTAAATCTATAAGCCCGGTATACCCTAGGTAATACTTTCGCCGACAGTATAGGGACCCTACCGCGATAAAACGAGGCGAGTATATACGTACCGGGCAGAGTAAAGATACGCGACCTGACGGACGAGTAAGGTAAGGTACTAGGGGCTCCGCTAACCTGCTGGATACTACGGGAATCCTGTAATACGGATACCCGCTAAAGACTACGATATACTTACTGTAAGCGCGGGACGAGGAAACGCGTAGATAGACCGTATTACGCCTATATAGTTTACGACTACGAGAAAATATACCCCCCTGCCCCGTATATTAAAGATACTATAGTAGTATGTTACTACGTAATAGGGCCCGGAACGACATCGAATAGGGCTGAAATAACTGCGGGGCTGGCTCTGCGATAGTTAACGGGTATTTACGGTCTGCTAAGGACCCCGGAACCTACCGCAGCGAATGTAGTAGGGAGCTAAGACGCTACCCCCTTTCCGGAATAAATAAACCGGCTCGCGAAGCCTACCGCCTAGCAAGCGTTATATTAAAGGAGGGCCGTAATAGCTAGATATATAGGGTATTCTTTATATACGTAGGACGTAAAACGTAATCTTAGTAATATAAGACTACCCGAAGGCCTAGATTTATTACAAACTCTGTAATAAATATAGAGTACCTAGACGTATAATAAATACCGAATATTATCCCGGTAATATACTTACTACTCCGCCTAGTAGAGCTATTAGACTATATTAACTTAATAGTAACCTTATAGTATCTATATACGTTCCGTTACCTCTCTACCCCCGCCCCCTCTTATAATAATACCCCGGGAGTATATCAGCTAAGTAACCCTAGTACCTATACCGTCCCGCTTACGACTTGGGGTAGGCCTTTAAACAAAACTAAATCACCGCCTAGCTAGCTATTATATACTATAATATAATATACGCCCTATATAGTTATCCCCCCCCCCCCCCCCCCCCTACGACTACTTATTAAATATCGTTACCAGAACCCTAGGCCTTAAGATAGCCTAACGTCTCTTCGGCAAGGTACCTAATATCCTTATTAATAAATAGGCGGCTGAAAGATCGTAACGCCCGAGACAAAAGCTAACGGCGGTATAGAAATAAATACGGGGGCGGGCCTAAAATGCTACTCTCGATTTTACGACGACGCCTTTCCCTAAGTAACCGGTTCGAACGTTTTGTAAATTCTTAAATAGCCTAATTAGCTATTATCGTAGCCGCGTACCGAAGCCGAAGTATCTAATCCTAGTAAGGGTAGTAAAGTCGACGGTAGGTATTAATCTTGTCGAGTATAACCGACTAGACAAGATAGAACTATACGATTAGGGTAATCTCGTCTACGGCGGGTACGCTTAGTAGATACTAAGGAAGGTTGATAACGTAAGGGCGATGAAAAGGGTTATAGCCGAAGTAACGGAGTAGAATCCTATACCCCTCTAGTAGATCTGAATCTAGGTAGTAGTCGCCGCGCTCCTAGACCCGGGCATACCTCTTAATAGTTAGAAGAGCGGGAAGCTGAAACGTCGTAGTTAAGTCGACGACGTTAATAGCCTGGATAACCTGGACGCCGTAATGCTGAAGCTAGGGATAGATACTCGCGCGAGGGTAGGGGAAGAGCTAAATAGTATCTAGGGTAACTACTAGGTATACGCGGAGGTCGCTAAGCGATATACGCTAACGTTGTTAGATAAACGGAGTTAGGTCCTGCTCTACGTTAGCTAGGATAAATAGACTAATAAGGTAAAGCCTGTTAAAAGAACCTACTATAGCGAAGCTAACGCCTAGAATACGAGCTATCGAGGTAATAGATCGAAGAAGGCCGAGGAGACTAGAGCCGAGACGCCGGTACGGTAGATAGGTAGTATAATAAAATAAATCGGCGTCGGGGAAGTAGGAGGAAGGCGGTTAGCTAGACTACCGTTAGTTCTGAAGCTATTCCGAGGGGCCCGAGACGAGAGATGCAGACCGGTAAGGAGGATTGTTAGACTTACGGTACCTAACGAGTAGAAGCGAATATAGGAACCCGATAAGGGAAGATAGCTGAAAAACTATAGTTAAGGGGGAAGGGCGCTGTATAACGAGGCTAGTAGTAGAAGCGAGGGGTACCGAGTATCTATATACGGTAGTAATAGATAAAACAAGTCCTAGGATAACGGAGGAGAGGTAGCCGGTAAACCCTATGTAAACTTAACTATAATATAATAAAGAAGTATATTACTAAGTTTATTAATAGGATCCGGAGGGTAGTAAGCGCTATATCGACGTATAGCGCCGATACTACTATAAATACCTATAAAAACATAATAATATAGAGATACTTAGCTAGATTCGGGAGATATAGTAAATATAACTTACCCTATACCCGGTCCTGTCGACGTAGGACTTAGGAATTCCTCCCTTAATACATATACTAGATAACGTCCCTGGAATACCTAACCTAGGCTTAGGGGAGGGCACCCTATCTCGTCGGGAGGATAGGATCCTATCTCGTCGGGACTATAACTAGCCCTAGCTTAGAAGAAGGTATCCTATCTCGTCGGGAGGATAGGATCCTATCTCGTCGGGACTATAACTAGCCCTAGCTTAGAAGAAGGTATCCTACCTCGTCGGGAGGATAACTAGCCTAAGCTTAGAAGAGGGTATCCTACCTCGTTAGGAGGATAGGATCCTATCTCGTCGGGAGGATAGGATCCTATCTCGACGGGAGGATAACTAGCCTAAGCTTAAAAGAGGGTATCCTACCTCGTCGGGAAGATAGGATCCTATCTCATCGGGAGGATAACTGGCCTAAGCTTAGCAGAGGGTATTCTACCTCGTCGGAAGGAGGCTATCTTAGCTCGTCGGAAGTATAACTAGTCTAAGCTTAGAAGAGGGTATCCTACCTTATCGGGAGAATAACATCCTACCTCGTCGGGAGAATAACTAGCCTAAGCTAGGAAGAGGGTATCCTATCTCGTCGGGAGGATAGGATCCTATCTCGTCGGAAGGATAACTAGCCTAAGCTTAGTAAAGGGTATCCTACCCCGTCGGGAGTATAACTAGTCTAAGCTTAGAAGAGGGTATCCTACCTCGTCGGGAAGATAGGATCCTATCTCGTCGGGAGGATAACTAGCCTAAGCTTAGCAGAGGGTATCCTACCTCGTCGGGAGGAGGCTATCTTAGCTCATCGGGAGTATAACTAGTCTAAGCTTAAAAGAGAGCATCCTACCTCGTCGGGAGGATAGGATCCTATCTCGTCGGGAGCATAACTAGCCTAAGCTTAAAAGAGGGTATTTAACCTTATCGGGAGGATAGTATCCTACCTCGTTAGGAGGATAGTTAGCCTAAGCTTAGAAGAGGGTATCCTATCTCGTCGGGAGGATAGGATCCTATCTCGTCGGGAGGATAACTAGCCTAAGCTTAGTAAAGGGTATCCTACCTCGTCGGGAGTATAACTAGTCTAAGCTTAGAAAAGGGTATCCTACCTCGTCGGGAAGATAGGATCCTATCTCGTCGGGAGGATAACTAGCCTAAGCTTAGTAAAGGGTATCCTACCTCGTCGGGAGGAGGCTATCTTAGCTCGTCGGGAGTATAACTAATCTAAGCTTAGAAGAGGGCATCCTACCTCGTCGGGAGGATAGGATCCTATCTCGTCGGGAGTATAACTAGCCTAAGCTTAGAAGAAGGTATCTAACCTTATTAGGAGGATAGTATCCTACCTCGTCGGGAGGATAGCTAGCTTAAGCTTAGAAGAGGGTATCCTATCTCGTCGGGAGGATAGGATCCTATCTCGTCGGGAGGATAACTAGCCTAAGCTTAGAAGAGGGTATCCTACCTCGTCGGGAGTATAATTAGCCTAAGCTTAGAAGAGGGTATCTAACCCTATCGGGAGGATAGCATCCTACCTCGTTAGGAGTATAACTAGCTTAAGCTTAGTAGGAGGGATCTTAGCTTATCGGGAGTTAACTAGCCTAAGCTTAGAAGAGGGTATCCTACCTCGTCGGGAAGATAGGATCCTACCTCGTCGGGAGGAGGCTATCTTAGCTCATCGGGAGTATAACTAGCCCTAGCTTAGAAGAGGGTATCCTATCTCGTCGAGAGGATAGGATCCTATCTCGTCGGGAGGATAACTAGCCTAAGCTTAGTAAAGGGTATCCTACCTCGTCGGGAGGAGGTTATCTTAGCTCGTCGGGAGTATAACTAGTCTAAGCTTAGAAGAGGGTATCCTACCTCGTCGGGAGGATAGGATCCTATCTCGTCGGGAGTATAACTAGCCTAAGCTTAGAAGAGGGTATCTAACCCCGTCGGGAGGATAGTATCCTACCTCGTCGGGAGGATAGTTAGCCTAAGCTTAGAAGAGGGTATCCTACCTCGTCGGGAGGATAGGATCCTATCTCGTCGGAAGTATAACTAGCCTAAGCTTAAAAGAGGGTATCTAACCCCGTCGGGAGGATAGTACCCTACCTCGTCGGAAGGATAGTTAGCCTAAGCTTAGAAAAGGGTATCCTACTTCGTCGGGAGTATAACTAGCCCGAGCTTAGAAGAGGGTATCCTACCTTGTCGGGAGGATAGGATCCTACCTCGTCGGGAGGATAGTTAGCCTAAGCTTAAAGGATAGTATCCTACCTCGTCGAGAGCATAACTAGCCTAAGCTTAGAGGAGGGTATCCTACCTCGTCGGGAGGATAGTTAGCCTAAGCTTAGAGGATAGTATCCTACCTCGTCGGAAGTATAACTAGCCTAAGCTTAGTAGGAGAGCATCCTACCTCGTCGGGAGTATAACTAGCCTAAGCTTAGCAGGAGGGATCTTAACTCGTCGGGAGCAACTACTTAGCCTAAGCTCTATAGGAGGCTATCTCAGCTTATCGGGAGTTAACTAGCCTAAGCTTAGAGGAGGGCACCCTATCTCGTCGGGAGTTAGCTAGCTCGGCGTAACTGGAATCGATCGGATTTGCTTAATATATAAAGGGCTTGGCTAAAATCGGTAAATATTCTTTCCTAAATACGCTCGTCTTAAAATGAAAGGATATAGTAGGCTCTATAGTCGGGGTTATTAACAGAAACCTACGACTAAGAGATATGTAAGAAATAAACGAGGGAGTACGTACCCGCCTATCCGGGATTTATTCTTATCTTATAAAGTATACGGCTTTACGACGCTAGATCGACCGCGAAGGGGGAGATAGCGTAGTAACGTAAGTTCTAGACGGCAGGCTATAGCAGGTTAACGGAGAGAGTATAACTAAGAAGGTACGACTAAAAGCGCTACGAACTAAGTTCGGGGCGGATATTATAAGGGGGAAGAATCTACCCCGCCCAGTCCCGACTAGTAGTAGGGTTACGTAAAGCAAAGACCCGCTAGTAGTAGTACTAGCCTACGGAGTACTAGGTAAGGTAGGAGGCTTATAGCCTATAAGATAGGCCTAGGGGCGAAGGTAGAAGCTAGATAGAGTATATAGCTTAGAATATAAAATAATACCTAAGGTATAACCTACCTAGTTCGAGCCCGTAGCCTAACCGATAGCCTCTAACTCCCTACTACTAATATAGGATAAGCTATAACGCGGGCTTAAAAATATATCCGAAAGACCGTATCCTCGACCTCTAACCCCTACAACCCCCCCCCCCCAGCTCGAGCTCGAAAGACCTAAGCCCTCGAACCAAACATAGATAAGATCGAGCGACTCGACCTCTAGCTCCTACCTATAGCTCCTAACTATATACTTAAAGATCGTATCCTTAACCTCTAACCCCGATAACAACCCCCCCCTAGCTCGAGATCGAAAGACCTAAGCCCTCGAACTAAACGAAGATAAGATTAAGCGACTCGACCTCTAGCTCCTACCTACAGCTCCTAACTATATACTTAAAGACCGCATTCTTAACCTCTAACCCCGATAACAACCCCCCCAGCTCGAGCTCTAAAGACTTAAGCCCTCGAAATAAACGCGGATAAGATCGAGCGACTTAACCTCTAACCCCGACAATACCCCCCCTAGCTCGAGCTCCTACGACCTAAGCCCTCGAACTAAATATAGTAAAGATCGAGCGATACAAAGTTTAGATCCTAAGTATAAACTTACTTTACCGCCTAGGTCGAACTTCCAAAACTATAAACCCTCGATACCTAGTAACTAGGTCCAGGTCCTAAGAACTAACCCTCGAATATATAGAAGGGCCTTAACTATACCCGCCCGTAGTCTCTAATTAACAACAGCATAGTAAATAAAGCTACACCCCCGCTAGCTCCGAACTCGCTAGCCTAACTACCCGACCAGATAGCCGTTAAGCCTAGCCGCCCTCGATAACTAAAATACTAGCGTATAACCCTATAGCGTAAACTACTAAAGTATATCCGACTAGTAGATTAACGATAGCATCTAACATCGAGAGACTTAAAGGATTACCTTATATACTCGTACAGGTTACTAATATCGAAGCTAAGGACGCTATCCCTAGCGCTACTACTAGGTATAGGCGGGGCCTCGCCTGTAAGAGATTCCCCCTCCAGAGACTACCCGCCGAGATCCACCTTATAATCTACGAGCTCGCCTTCGTTACGCCCTACCCGATCTGCCCTTACTACGATCTAGATCTTTACTCCGTCCCGGAGGGTTATAAGGAGACGACGGAGTTTAGCAACCCCCTACGTAATACGATAGGGATACTACTATATAGTAAATCTATCTCCCGCGAAATCCGCTACGTACTCTACACTAAGAATATATTCTACCTAACTATAAAATACTACGGAGGCTAGCTCGATACTATCGGCCGCGCTAATACGTAGTACCTACGCTCGCTAATATTAGACGTAGGTACTAACGAAACCGTTTAAAAGGCCGCTAAGGCGCTAGAAGACTTCCAGAGGAGCCTTTTTAAACGTACGCCATATTTAACCGACGTAGTATACTTAACCTAGATCTAGCAAATTACTCCCGGTATCCCCTATAACGACGACCTGATACGGCTAATCGGCAGAGTACCGAGGAGTCCGATAAAGGAGGCTACCCGGGTTAAAGAGATAACGGCCAAGTAATAAATACTATTACCAAAACTCGTCGGCGTACGCTACTAGCTTCGGAAGGTCCTTTAATATATCCTACTACAGTGTTTATCGACGCGATAGTATAGAGTATGCTTTAGTCGGGCGTCGAATCGACGAAACCGACGGGGTACTGGCCTCTTAAAGGATATATACCTTAACCCGCGAACGACGAGGTAGGGCGGTATAATATTGCGAGCTTCTAGACGGAGACTTCGAAAAGCGGTAGGGGTAGGGTAGTGGGCAGGGGTTATAAGAACGGGCGGGTCGCGCTAAAGGGCGATATAATGCTGCTAAATGGAGTAGGAAAGGATTCTACGCCGGTCGACCCTTTAGAGGGTAGGTTGTTATATATCCTTTAATACCGTAGGTATTAGTAGTAGTTATAAAAGGGCCCCTAGCTGTAGGAGTAGAAGGGTTGCTAGGGGGCTGGATTACGACGGCGTACTCGGCTTAAAGTCTAAGGTATATATATATAGTCGGTAGCGATAAAATAGGGTATATAGGAATGGAGGGAAACCCGCCGTTAACCTCGTAATAAGCCCGGGCGGTAAAAAGTGTAAACTAAACGGGCGTAGAGTAAAAAGGATAGGCGATACGACTACGTCGTCGCCGAGATTAGTTACGATTTGCTAAGGACGGACGGCTAGGGCGTCGTATAGCTACGGCGAGACCCCCTTGTAAGCTAAGAAAATAAACTAAATTATATAGCTTAGTAAATACTAAGGCTATAACTCGAGATAACTAAAGCGCTACGCTTAAAAGAATAAATAGGGAGGGAAAGAAAGGTTCCGGGTAGTAAGTACGTAGAAGTCCTCGAAGCGTAATAGATATCCCCTAATCCCTGCCGGTACCCGCGAGGCTTAGTATACCCTGTGTAATACCTAGATATAATCGAGCGTATAGGGACGACCTACTCTGGAATATAGGGAGGCCTGGCTAGATGAAATAAGCTAAGTTAGCGGTTATACGAAGGATATTAAGGGTCTAGTATAGATACTACGAGATTACGGGGACTAGAACTTAATACCGGGATCTACTCTAATCCTAGTAGTATACCCGGTAAACTCGCCCTACGGAATATCTAAGACGTAGGTATCTAATATAGTAACGGCGTCGAATATATCGAGGGTACGCTACTAGCCAGTAGTCGGGCACGATATAAGACGGGCTCCTAACTAAACGAGGGGGGAATCTTAACGGGGATCTATATAACGGGAACCGGGATTCTCTAGGCTCGTTGGGGGAAGGGTCTATTTAGTAGGTCGTATATAGCCGGGATGGGATTAGAGTCTCGTAAACTATCGGATAACTAGGGCGATACGGTAGGATATATACTTAACTAAGCCTAGCGTACGACGCCCTTTAACCGAGGAATAAGAAGTACTATCGGGGGGTTATTAAGGCTACTTCTAGGGCGTAGAGGAATAGGCCCCCCCCCCCTCCGATAAGTTAAAGTCGTTAGCTCGGAAATAAATACTAGATAACTATATACGACGAGGATTTCGCCTAGCTAGTTCGTCGAGATAGGCCGAAGAGGTAAGAGGTTAACCTAGCTAGCCTAAACCCCGAGAAGGAGAGCGCTCTAATAAGAGACTAGACTCGACGGCGGGTTACTCGGAAGACGGGCCTAGGGATACTAGCGCGCGGATAAGCCTATATATACGAAGTAGCTATAGGGCTAGAGGTCGGAGTATTAAAGTATTAGGAGGAGACCCTAGAGTTAGAAGACGAACGGCGTAGCGAAGGGAGTACCCCCGGAAAGCCGCCGGAAGCCCGAGTACTAACTATCCGTAGACTACCCGAAGAAGTTAACGACGTATAACGTCGATACTTATTAGCGAGGGATTAACATAAGGCGGCGGGTATAAGTAGAGAACCGATACTAATAGGAGGAAGAACGCTAACGAGAGGGAGGATACATACCCGGGGGCGATACGGTAGGGAGGACGCTCGGCATAAAGCCGTTAGGCCTAAGTAGACTCTAAAGGTAATAGGGCGTTTACGAGCGCCGAACGGCTCGAAGGACGGTTATACGGCTTATAGTTCGGAACGACGTAAGTCTCGTCTCCTAGACGAGCTACTAGCCATATAGCTATAGCTAGGTAGACGAAGACGGTTAGCGAGGAGCTTACGACGAAGGCGCGCGGATACTAGAAATAGCGTTCGGGTAGGGATACTTAGTAGGCGGGCTATATTAATATCTACGCGGAGATATATATTATTATTATAGATAGCAGAAGGAGGCTAACGACTATAGGGAATAGGTATATAGTTATAGGGTAAACGCCCTAGGCAGGAGGAGGACATAGCGGCTTAGTAGAGATTAATAGAAAGTACGGGGGAAGATAGCGGGGTAAATAACCGAGATTAATCGGCACTAATCGATAAGAAACTAATATAGGTCTAGACAGCGATATACCTTACGAGACGACGCCCGTTACTAACGCCCGGTCGCTAGGCCCTAGCGACTTAAACTCCTGCTAACGCCGCCGTAAAACGGGTAGTACGTCTATATTATATAGAAGGCAGGGATACGAGGGACCGGTAATAAACTAAGCGATATATAAGTACTACGAAGAGCGAGTATACCTAGGGCGGTATAAATATAGTACAAATATAGAAAGTCTTGTATATATAACCGGCTGTAAGGTTATAATAAAATAAGGCTTAAGTATAAAGGCCGATCGTTAAAGAGAATAAAAAGAAAGAAATAACGAGATAAAATATACCGATACGGAAACGAGGCTAGGAGCGCCTATACGACCCTATATTAGGTACTACGGCGAATTAGATAAACGGTCGGCCGTTAACCAAGATACGAAGGAGTAGTAGGGCGACAAGACCGTTTAAGATAGTAACGGTATAATAACGTTAAGAAGGAAGGGACCCCGATACCTCGAAAAGGTAGGTAATCTGGGTAAAGGCCTCCGCGGTATCCGGGATATAGCGAACTTACGTATAGGGGAAAGATTAGTACGACGCTAGCTAGATTTAGGGGGGGGCGTACGCGTATACATTCCTCTCTACGGTATAGACAGGTATTATATACGTGCCCTCGAGGACCGGCGGTAGAGTATATAGAAGGTATAAAGTATACCCGCACTAATATAGCCGCTATTAATAGGACGACGTCGTAATAGAGATAGCCGCTGTACTTAGTATACGGATAAGCCCTCCGTACCCTTTAAAGGTTAGTAGGGAACGAAGATAAATAGGGGTAAGGAGTAAACCTATATAGTCGGCGGCGGAGATAAGCGAGTAGAAACCTCGGGTAGGGCGGGTACTAGACCTTTCTATACGGCTACGAGAACCTTAAACAATTCCGGTTAGCGGAACTATACCGACTTTAATAGAGGGATTAGGACGTCGAATACTTAGGCGGCGTCTCCGATAGGGAGAGTCTAGAGATCGTCGAGCACGTTAGGAAGAGGCCGCTAGACGGAGGTAAGGAAAAGAAACTTACCTAAACGTAGGCTTAGCCCTATTACAGACATTCGTTATATATTACCGCCCTACGAGCGGCGCTAAAGTACGTCGGCGCCTTAAAGGGTTTACCTACCGATAAAGCGGACTTAAGGAGAAAGGTAACTCGGCGTAGGCAGCTTACATACCTCGAGAGCTAGCGATTACTATATATACTACGCGGGTTAGCCGATATCTATAGCGGGGTACGGAGAGGGTTATACGTACCCTAGCCGTAAGGCGATAACGGACTCTAGTACCTATAGGCTAGCGATACCCTTACTAGCTGCTATAGTAAAGGTATCGTCGTTAGGGCGTACCGAAGCCGTCGACGAGGAACGTCTTCGGAGGAGTATATAAGAGCCTAGGGGTAAAGCTCGGAAGACGAGCGTAGGCAGCGATAGCTAGCGAGGATAAAGACGGGTAAAGCTAGTTAGGAAGCCTAAAAGGGACGAAGTTCGAAGGAGGAGCTAAATAGGTAATAAGGCGCTACTAAGGCGAAGCCGAAACTAACGCTAGCTACTACCCTTTAAGGGGAGCCTCGCGGGCGGGTAAGATTACGGGAAAGGGCGGTACCGGCCGCTACTAAAGAAGCTAACCGCTACGCGGAAGGTATCGCTTTCGATATCTTTATAACCGGGCGGCGTAGGAAACGAAAGGAATACGCCCTAAGGCGATACGAGAGTTAGCGCTACCTAAAAGCTTAACGTCTACTAAAGGGAAGCGACTAAAGGACTAGGGCTAGAGCCGCCTAACGAGACTAAAGAAATACTATACTAAGACGGTCGGAAAAATAAGGAGCCTTAACGGAGAGCTAACTAAGATACCGTACCGATGCTAGCTAGGTGTAAACGGAAACTAACTAAGACTATATACCGATATATAACCGGTCGTAAAAGGGGTGCTTAATATCGACTACTAAAGGCGGCAGCCTAACCCCCTATCCTAGAGATAATATAGACGTAGTTACAAGGACGTTACCTATACCGTCCCGCCCCCCCGGTATAAAGAATACCTAGTCGTTAACCGGCTCTAGCTTAATAACGATACGATCGGAAGAGTTATTATACTTAGCGACTTTAAACGGCGGAACCTTAGTAGCTATATCCGGATCGGTAGGGTTCGATAGACGCCTTTTACAAGGGCGCTAGAAAAGCGTTAGTAGCGGGAACGGGGGGGGGTTATACAAAGAGGGGTTCCTATATTAGAGGGATTCTCGACCTAAGTTACGAGTAGAATGCCTCGGGCTACGTACTTTATTAACTACTATTTACGTATTTAAGTATTATCTACCTAGGGTTTAAACTCGTTAAGAAGACGAAGTAGACGGCGGACTTCGTTAGCTAAACCTATTAACGACCCTTAAGTACTAGGATCGACTTCTCCCGTAACGCTAAGGCGCGGCTAAACCGTAATAGCGGTAGAAGCCGGGGGGTTATAGGGAGCCGATTAGCGATTACGGGTTCCTAAGCCCGAGCTAAAGAAGGTAGAAGTTAGCGCGATACCGGATACGAGATAGGGATAATAAGACATACCGACCGGCTATAGATCTCTTTAAGGTAGGCGTTATATTAGCGCGGGCCGGGGTAACTACGGTTACCGACTCGGGCGTGTATTCGGGGTCGGAGTCGTCGATACCGATAGGGTAGGCCTCGGTACCGCTCGGGGAAGAAGTAGCGGTAGTCGAATAGCCGGCTATAGTACCGATAGTTAAGGCGACTAGTTAGTAGTTACGACTAAGGAATCGCTACTAAAAGGTATAGTTTAAAGCGGAACTAGAATAAGAAGAGTACCGTATAGCGGGTTAAGAAAGTTAAGAGAAGGAAGGCGAGGAGGGGAAAACTAAATCTCGAGGCGCGGGCGTAAAGGGCCGAAAATTAATTACCGAGATTAGAGAGGGGGAAGAGGGTTAGGAGTCGGTAGCCTCGTACGATAGAGAGCTCGTAATAAAAAGAGGGTAGTTCGTAAAGCTTAGTTACCGTACGAAGACGTACGCCGCGAAATCCGGAAATATATCCTAGGGTATACCGGCGACAAAAAGTAAGAGACTAGGGCGAGGGAGTAGGGCGAGTAAGGACCTACCGAGGGGTTACTACAAATAGGTTAAAAGAACGACTTAAAAGAGGAACGAGTAACAAGACTATATAGGAGTAAGGTAAAAGGTATACGGTAAGATTAGAAATAATAAAAGAGGGTAAGGAATAATATAACCTACTAAGCTACGCCCCTAACCGGGCACGAGAGATAGAAGGAGGGAGGACGCTACTATATAAGGCTTTACAAGACCGAGGATAACTACCTAAACGTAGGGTATAGGTTCCTCGGAGAGATATAGAGAACGCCAGCAAAGGCTATAATAGGAAGCCGCCTAAGCGATAGCAGGTAATAATAGTAGGCTATTTTGTAAAGGAGATTAAACGCGTTAGACGTAAAATAAGTAAGAATTATATTACGGCCTTATATAAGGCGGAGAGGAGACGACGGAGGCGAGTTATCGACGACTACTATACGTAGACGAGTAGAGAACCTAAGTACTTATATTCGCGGAGGGGTACTGTATTAGCGAGGGTAGAGAGTTGTAAATAATTAGCTATCGAGGGGAGCGTATCTACGGACGACAGGATAACAGGGTCCCTATTGTCACAAGTATTAAAGCAAGGAGCGTATAGGAGCTTTACGGTTAATATAATAGTTTGTAAGGAGCGTAGGCGAGGGGTAGGGCGGTAGTGGATGAGAATCTCTAAGGTAGCGTAGATGTATAAAGACGGGAAAGGAAGACTCTGTAAGGCGGGCCTATACCGAGTATAGCGAGAAACTACCGTAGGCGCCCCCGGAGGGGTACCGGGGATAGTAACGTAGATATTAGAGGGTATTAACTAAACCGGCAGCTAGAATGTAGTATAGGCTAGTATTAATCGGCGCCGGCGGGAATTCGTAGATAGGGTAGTTCCGGGGTAGAGGGGGCGGACGAGGGGGGCGGGATTAAAGGTAAACGAATAAATAAGATATAGCCGACTCGAGTACGAGAGATAGGTATAACCCTATAGATGTAATAAGGGCTAAAGAAAAGGCAAACTGTAACTCTTTAGAATCGCGCGGGTAAGTTCGAGAACACTAGCTTTTATATAAGGGCCTAGAAAATCCACTCGAGGGCGAACCCGCGACAATCCCGGCATTTAGCGACTACCCCTTATAAGACCTAGGAGATATAGTAGGAATAGTATCTAGGCGTAAAGAGTTAGAGCCCGCCGGTAAGACGTACAGTATTGTTGATATTACCCCTAGGGCACGCCTACGGCTAAGTAGGATAAAATTTAGTAGCTAGAACGGTATTACGAATTAATATAAGCCCCTTACTAGCGAAGGGCAGGTAGGGTGCTCGGCGCGTCCACTTCTAGGGCCCGTTTCGCGGTTTAAACAGTACTTACTACCAGACCTCGGCTATACCTTACGCTACCGGGTAAACGATAGATGATTCTACTTTTAGGGCGCAACCTAATAACGGGGCACGACACACGCCCTCCTCGACCCAGGCAGGCTAGCGTATAGCTGATAACTTAAGCCCGTAGTCTCTAGTAATAGTTAATAGTTACTATTAACCCGACGGGTATAATAGCGAGGCTAAAATACTGTTTCCTAGCGACTTAAAGACATAAAAGCCGTACAGTTGCTATTAAACGGTAGCATATAGAATCTAATGGATAGAAGGGTCTGAAATAGTAGCTAGAAAAGGCCGTTATAAGTAGCAGTAAAGTAAGTAGATTAATCAGAGATAAATACTACTATCTGTATGGCATAGCCACCTATTTTAGGAGCAGCTAAAAGCTATAGCAATATTTAAGGTTATAACGATGGTAACTTGCTGTGGAAATAAGGCTATTCCTAGTTAATAGGGTTAGGATTTAGGGGTAGTGGAAAGGGGCTGTACATCTAATGTCTTAGTATATATACCGGCAGTTGATAAATAGGCCTATATCGGGCGGTGTACTCGTAATTATTAGCGAAGATAGGGTTAGTAGTAACCTAGAGGACGGAGGGGGGAAGGGACTAGTAGTTAGTAACCGTTAAGCCGATTATTACCGGAGACCTTATCCTCTTTCGGGCGTATTTAATCTAGCTTAAAGTCGAATATATATACGGCTAGTAGCTTTATCTCGGTAATAAAGAATATATTATCCTTAGTAACGGCGACGAAGAAGATATCGTCCTTAGTAGCGGCGATAATCTAGCTTAAAGTCGAATATATGTACGGCTAGTAACTCTATCTCGGTAATAAAGAATATATTATCCTTAGTAACGGCGATATTCGAGCTTAAAGTCGAACATATATACGGCTAGTAGCTCTATCTCGGTGATAAAGAATATATTATCCTTAATAACGGCGACGAAGAAGATATCGTCCTTAGTAACGGCGATAATCCAGCTTAAAGTCGAATATATATACGGCTAGTAGCTCTATCTCGGTAATAAAGAATATATTATCCTTAGTAACGGTAACGAAGAAGATATCGTCCTTAGTAGCGGTAATAATCTAGCTTAAAGTCGAATATATGTACGGCTAGTAGCTCTATCTCGGTAATAAAGAATATATTATCCTTAGTAACGACGATATTCGAGCTTAAAGTCGAATATATATACGGCTAGTAGCTCTATCTCGGTAACGAAGAAGATATCGTCCTTAGTAACGGCGATAACCTAGCTTAAAGTCGAACATATATACGGCTAATACCTTTATCTCGGTAATAAAGAATATATTATCCTTAGTAACGGTAACGAAGAAGATATCGTCCTTAGTAACGGCGATATTCGAGCTTAAAGTCGAATATATATACGGCTAGTACCTCTGTCTCGGTAATAAAGAAGATATCGTCCTTAGTAACGGCGATAATCGAGCTTAAAGTCGAATATATATACGGCTAGTACCTCTATCTCGGTAATAAAGGAGATATTATCCTTAGTAACGGCGATAATCTAGCTTAAAGTCGAATATATATACGGCTAGTACCTCTGTCTCGGTAATAAAGAAGATATCTTTCTTAGTAGCGGCGATAATCGAACTTAAAGTCGAACGTATATACGGCTAGGGCCTCTGTCTCGGCGATAAAGAAGATATCGTCCTTAGTAACGGCGAAGTATTATCCTTAGTTATAGTAATAGACTAGATAAGGATTTTAAAGAATAAATATAATATAATATATAATAAAGTAACTACTACTAACCCTGCCTATACTACTACGCCGGTATATTTTCCAGATTC
>MU839538.1:0-91818 GCA_030685255.1 Podospora conica
ACCCCCCCCCCCCCCTAACTAGTCGAAGGCCGGTCTCCCCGGACGTAGTAGGCGAGGACGATACCGTAAAAAAGGTCCCTGTAAGAGGTAGGCGATAAGCATAGAGTAAAGAGCTACGTAGGATACTAAGCTAGATACCTAAAAAATAGTAAAAACATCCTAATAACCGTATTATCTTTAGCCTAGCCTAGTATCTAACATCTAAGATATCTAACAGCGGCGGGTACGTAGTTTACGAACCGACTACGTTGGTTTAGAGAAGAGTTCCTTACTCGCCGGCCGAGGAGAGTCCATTTTAGAAGGAGGTTACACTCCTAAGTATAACGCGAAGTAACCTCGACATCTATTATCGGGCTGCCGTACAAGGCCCTATCCCTACGGCGCCGAGAGCAATATTACCGATCGACCGACTACTTAATTACGAGGCTTAACAGAAGGAAGAAGAGAGCCCTAAGTTATCTAGCAGACAGGATGGTAAAAGATCGTTCTAAAGGGCTCGGAGTGTATACCTAGCGAAGAACTGCCCCTTAGGATGCCGTCAGGACGCTATAGGTAACTAAATTAACAGGAGATACGCTATAAACAGACCAAGGGATTAAGACGGCCACCTAGCTAGTGTAATAATCTCGCCGGGTAATAAGGGATAATGGATTAGTAAGTAGTAGAGCTAATAAATAAATAGGATAGAGAACCCGAGCCGAACTAAAGAGTAGCGAGTTAGGAGAAAATATTAGTAACTAACGTAAAAATATATAGGGGTTAACGGAACGAGGACTATAACCTCGACTTAGTTAAATAAAATATACTAAGACCGATAAGAGGTACTCTAAATAATTAAAGATAAATAAATATCGGCCTAAGCTTAAAAAAAAAAACATCCTAGATCGTTACGAGGAAGGACGTAACCGTAGATAAGGCGGATTAAGTACGCCGAGAGGAATAGCCTAGCTAGGTATACAAAAGATACCTCTCCCGACTAGTTATTCAGGAGTAATAACCGGGGCTAAGCTCTTAAGGGATAAATCTCCTCTTCGAAAGTAATAGCCTAAGTAGAGCTCCTAAACAGGCTACCCTTCCTCGTCGCGAGCTACTACTTAACTAATACCCTAAAGGGACGTCCTCGGCTTATAGGGGCGACGAGGGGACCTATATACTAAAGGTTAATCTCGGCTCGACGAGAATAACCGCCTAGCCTAAGCTCGAAGAGATAATCTCTCTAGTTAAGAGTAACTACTAGGCCCGTATAGAGGAAGCTATCTTAGATCGTCGCGAGTAACCGCCTAGGTAAAATACAAGAAGGGCTATCGTACCTCGTTATAAGTAAGAACTTAGACTAAGTACGAGGAGATATTCTTACCTAGTTACGAGTAATAACCCGGCCTAAGCTCGAGGAAGCTATATTAGCACGTTATAAGCAATAGCCGGACCTAAATACGAGAGGGGTTATCGCGCCTTATTATAAGTAAGAACTTAGCCTAAGATCGAAGAGATAATCTTACGTTATTACGATCGACTACCCGGCCTAAGCTTTAAAAAGATAATCTCTACGTATCGCGAGTAACGACCGAGGCTAAGATTAAAAGGAACGATCGTATCTCGTCCGGAGTAAGAGTACTAACTTAAAGCTCTAGGGGCGCGATCTCCACCGGTCGCGAGTAACTATATATACAGAGTATATAGCCTAGGCGCGAGAGGGACGATCTAATCCGGTCGTGGGAAAAAGCCTCGCCCTAGAAAAGGTACCTCTCTTAACTTAACGGGAGTAACTACCTAACCTAAGTATAAGAAGGGCGACCTCGGCTCGTTAGGGGAACTAGCTAGGCCTAAGCTTAAATAATATAATCGTACCGGGTTAGGAAAGTTAGTTACCTACCCCGGTAGAGATCTAAAGGGCTACTTTCGAAAAGTTAAAATATCGTCTCTAACTAGCCTTTTACATCTTTAAGAAAAAGAACCTATCTCGTCGCGTACTTCTCTATAAAATAATTATAAAAGGGATACTCTCGCGAAACCTAACCGGACGGGGAAGTAATCTGATATAATCGGGAGGATTAGGTATTAAGCTAGCCTAAGCGCCTAGGTAAAAAGGGGTAAAAAATATATTATAAAAACCCCTAGGCGAGTAGTCTTTAAGTATAATATACTCTTATCGGGAGTACTATATAAAAAGCTACTTTAAGCTATAGGCTAAGACTATAACTCCTAGGATAGGCCTCGAAGTACGGTACTAGAGACGTAAAATAAGGTACCTATAAAAAATACAAAAAGAATAGTCTAATTAGACCTATAGTTATTACCCTACTCCCGGGGATATAGCGCGTAACTTCCGCGAGTAAATTTAAGTAATAAACGGATCTATAAAGACGCGCTTCTCTTAACATAATATAATTTCTCGGCGGATAACGCCTCGACGAAAAGCGAACTCGTTCGACGACGCGATATTCGAACGATTTTCTACTACCTTTTAAACGAGTAATAAGATACCCCTAAACTATATAATTTACCCGATTCCTAAAGGATACGCTAAGGACGAATACTTATTAAGAATCTTCCAGGTCGCCGTCCCGGGTAGGCGGCTAACCGCCCTCGCTACCGGTAACCTTAGAGGAAATAGTTGTCGTAGTCGATTCCCTAAGGTCTACCGTACGATAAACTAATACCCCGTAGGTAGGCCTATACGGTAATACCGACGACTTTAGATATTTAGCTACGACGTACGATAGCGAAGGTTATTAGGACGTTAGAAACGAGACTAGTAGTACTAATAACGAAGGTACTAAGGACGATAATATAGACTATAATGTAGGCGAAGTTCTGTCTACGAGTAACTAACCTAAACGCCTAACCGTCTACTACTATAACCCCGACGTACTGTAATATATATACTTAGACGATAACGCTAGTATATAGTACCCCGAGAACCCTAACCGTATTATATATATCGTAAAATCCCTTAATAACGTAAGATTAATCTATAACGGCTCGAAGAACGAGGTATACCTTACGTATTAGGAACCAAACAACGTATATATAAAACGGATTAAAGGGCGACAAGTAACCGACGAAGAGTTCTTACGCGTCTATACCTTGAAATACTTAGCGTAGTTGAAAGTACTACTATATATAACCCCTAAAGAATAGAGGAAGATAACTAGTAAACTGGAAAACGGCAGATCTTCGCTATACGTCGGGAAAGGGACTTACGAGGTATACCGAGCCGCGATGGGCGGGGCTATAGAGACGTTAGAAGCTATCTGGGATAGCGTAGCGAAAAACGGGATAGCGCTCGTCCGACCGCCCGGCTACTACGTAAAGCTATAGACGGCGATAGGCTTTTATCTTACTAATAATATCGCTGTAATTATAAAGATACTACTCGTAGCTAACCCCGGACTACGTATACTATTAGTGGACTGGGATATCTACTATAGTAACGGGACGTAAAGTATTTTCTACGAGAACCCTAACGTCCTTTACATCTCTATTTACGTATACGAAAATAGCGACTTTTACCCCGGGAAACCGGAAAACCCTACGATACCGGACGGCGGTATAAAGTACTACGGTTCCGGAGTAGGCCTCGGCCGTAACATTAATATCGGATGGCGTAAATAAGGAATAGGCGACGGCGAATATATAGCGGCGTTCTAGGAAATCGTTATACCTATCGCGTAAGAGTTTAACCCGGACTTCGTTATAGTCTCGGTAGGATTTAACGTAATAGCCGGCGACCCTATTAGTAGTTGTTTCGTAATACCGACTTACTACGCCTATATAACGTATATATTAATATTACTCGCTGGCGGAAAGCTCGTAATCTACTTAGAGGGAGGATATAACCTCGAAGCTACCTTTAGGTACGTAGTAGCGGTAGCTTAAACGCTTTTAGACGAATACCCGCTAATAATGGAAACCCCGCCTATTAATAAGGGGGCGGCCAAAGACCTAGCCAAGGTAAAGTCGATCTAATTAACGTACTAAGAGTATATACGATAGTTTGCCCGAGGGGCTAGATATATAAGTACAGAGTCTAATAGGATAAGACGACGTAGTAAGGGTAAAGATATCGCCAGCCAGAAAGGCTTACCTAAGACCGGAAGTACCCGGTAACTCCGCTTATCCCGTAAAAAGACTTAAATATAGGAAACCCGAGACCTAGATAAGATACCCTAGCTAATAGTACTAGTCGCCGCCGTAGAAGACGAGGACGCTAGGTATAGGAGGGAACCTATAATATACGTATAGAGGTAGAGGAGATAGGTATATACCCGAACTTAGTTAAAGGAAGCCCCCCCCCCGGACTAGAGACGAAGGGCTTAAACCAAGTACAAGCTGAAAGTATACGTATTAGATAAAGAAATGGTAATATAATTAAACTAAGTACTTTATTGCTAGCGTTGGAATATAGTAAACTTGGAACTGGATAGCCTGTAATAAAGGTATAAAGTTAACCTACGCCGTACTTAGTATAGGTTAGAGAAATACAGAACCCTAGTACCGTCTCCACCCGTAATAGTGCCCGTGCTACGGGTAACATTATATTAGCCGTCCAAGATACCTTTTCGGATGGCCTATAAGTAATAGGGCCTACCCTTCCGGCGTAAGTAGTAAGTTAGCGTTACCGCTTAACTTGTATCGCTAGGGGAAAGACTAGCTCCCGTGTGTTAGTCTCTACGGGGACTATACCCTTATTAAGGACCCCGAAATAGGTGTATTTAGCGGGTGGCGCCGGCGTAAACCTAAGCGTATACGGGGAGGCGTCCCTGCCCCCCTCGGCGGCCGATGTTTTTAGCCTCCGAACCCAGGTAATTACTACGACAGAGAAGATATTTACGGTAAGGCTACTACTACTACGATAACTACCGTAAACGAGCTACCCCTCTTCCTCTACATTACCCGACTCCTATACGTAAAGAGCTATTACCTGGAAATAGCCGGTTTATATACTAAGATATTGATTTCGTATATAACCCCTTCTAATTACCCCTAAATTTCTACAATAATACGCTAGGAGTAGCGTTACTTTCTTAATATGTTACTATTACTAGCGCCTAACGTACTTATATAACTTCTAGCTGTATTTATATAGGAGGCGATACCTTACAAATAGTAGCATCTCGCTCTAGTTAATATATTTACTTTACAAATACTTTCGACGGGCTTATCCCGATACTATCCGAAACCTTGCCGTCTATTAGGTTTTATAGAATATAGGTAAAGTAAAGGTAAGACTAGGTAGTTATCGTAAATACCTACCTCGCTTAACCTCGAGAGGGGGGATCTTATTAGGTCGTAAGGATAGGCCTCGCTTAATAAAAGGGGTATTTACCGAATCGTTATAAGTATAGCTAGGCTAAACTCGAGGTAAGCCCCTCTAGCACCGTCGCGATAAAAGTAATAAGTAATAGGAGCACCAGCTCGCTATAAATAACTAAATAGCCCGATCTCCAATAATCTAATCTTAACGGGAAGTAAGGTATAGCCCTAAGAGGGGTGCCCCTCTTAGCTCGTTACGAGTAACGAACTAGCCTAAGCTTAAGAGAAAGTTATCTCGGCCCGTAGAAAGAGGAAAGTTAGCCCTACGAGAGATACTACCCTTAACCCGTTATAAGTAACAAGCCGGCCTAAACTTAAAAGGAGAGATCTTAGCTCTTCGGGAGGAAGGAGTAGCCTAATAAAAGATACCTCCTCGGCTCGTCGGGAGTAACCACTTAGCCTAAGCTTTACAGGAGGCTATCTCGACTCATCGGGAGTACTTAATAACCTAGCCTAAGCTTAAGAGGAGGCTATCTTAGCTAGTCGGTAGTAAGGATATAGACCTATAAAAGGTACCTCCTTAACTCGTCGGGAGTACTTACCTAGCCTTACTAAAGGTACCTCTCTTAGCTCGTCGGGAGGAAGGATATAGGCTAAGCTCTAGAGGAGGCTATCTTAGCTCGTCGGGAGTAACCACCTGGCCTAAGCTTAATAAGAGGGATCTTAGCTCGTCGGGAGGAACTACCTAGCCTAAGCTTAATAAAAGGGATCTTAGCTCGTCGGGAGGAAGGAGATAGCCTTATAAAAGGTACCTCCTTAACTCGTCGGGAGTACTTACTTAGGCTTACTAAAGGTACCTCCCTAAGCTCGTCGGGAGTAACTACCTAGCCTATACTCGAGAGAGGCGATCTTAACTCGTCGGGAGTAGTTACTTAGCCTAAGCTCTACAGGAGGCTATCCTAGCTCGTCGGGAGGAAGAAATAGCCCTACTAAAGGTACCTCTTTAAACTCGTCGGGAGTAGCTACTTAGCCTAAGCTCGAGAGAAGGCTATCTCAGCTCGTCGGGAGTACTTAACTAGCCCCTTCGGTACCTAGCACTAGTCGAGGCCGTAGGATAGGAGACCGGCTCTCTACTTCTAGCCTCCCTCCGCTCCCCTTAGTCTCGCCGTTAGTTAGGTACGTACTACTGCTCGGTACGTATATAATTAGTAAAGCATATCCCCTGTTTATTAGTTAGGTCTTCTCGATAGTCTCCCGAGTTAAGGCTATTCTGTCTAACTATTAAACTATCTATATCCGTTACCGCCGCCTTTAAGGTCTCTCTACGTTCTCCCCTAACCTTTACCCTATAATGCGATCTACCTAGCTTTTGTTACCGCTTCCCCTTAAAGACGGAGGCGAATAAGAGGCGGCTATCGGATTATATTATCCTTAATTAGGTTACCGGTACTTCTCTACTAGTATATACTACATCCGCCGCCGGTTATAGAATCGTTAGGGGCGCTTTTTCTTTTAAGAGTCTTTCGTATAAAAGGCGAGACCTAACGAGCTATTCCTACCCCGATCCCTAGGAGAGTTATTACTAAGTAGTAATCGTCTCGCTAGCCCGTTATCGTATATAAAACGGCGGCTTAGGGTAATATTTACCGCTTACTATAGGCCCGTCTTTAACCCTTCTCCTCGTTATAACGTTCCTAATCGGATTTATTCCTCGCCCGGGGATATAAAATTAAGCCGTAATCTACCTACCGTTTATTTATTATACGTACCCGAGTATACTTAAGTACGATCTCGGGGCGACCGTTATCGAAAGTTAAAGACCCTGTTACTAAAGGTACCGCTTACGGAAGGGACTAGGTAAAGCGTAGCTATTATCGGATTATCTCGAGCCTCGAACGAGTTCGGTACTACTAGTAAAAGGATTAAGGACTACGGGATTATCGCCGGAAATTCTCCCAGTTAGGCGGGCGAAAAAAAAAGGTATATTAATCCCCTAGGCGAAGATAAAAAAAAAAACGAATCCGTATTAACCGGGGCGGCTTTAAGTTCCAGCTCCGATCCAGGAACGAACGAACTAATCCCTATCTTAAAGCCGTACTACCGATCTCGTCCCGGGTACTATATAAGGATCGCTTATTACGACTTTTAGGGTCGTCCTATATATCGGTAAAACGCCTCGCGATAAGGGCGATACCCCTCGGTCGATTAGTAGCCGTAACGGCCGCCCTTCGTAGCCTATATATCGCTAACCGGTAGCGCTTTACGATATCCCTTCTCCGGCGCGCCGCCGCCGGAGGCTACTACGAGCCCTACGTCGCCTCGGTCTGGTCGCTATCTAATGTTTACGCCGTTACTATTACGGCTAGCTTAATAGGCTAGGGCGCGTCCGAGTTTCGGTATAAAGGCTTCCCTAGCACTATACTACTTAACGGAGGGCCGGATACGCCTAGGTACGTAAGTATACGTAAGATAGAGTAGGTATATTAGGCCGGCCTTACGTCTTCCCTCCCTTTCCGAGAGGTCCGGTAACTAATATACTTTAAAGCTTTTAAAGAAATCCGCTAGGAGCTTGTAAACCCGGATTATATCTTAACGGATCCGGAGGATTTATACGCCTATAGCTACTCGGAATAGTTAACCGTTAACCCGGAGGGGCTTCCAGTCGCCGTAGCGTATCCCCGGTTAATAAAGTAGGTCGCGGCTATTACGCGAGTATACTATAAGTACCGGATTCCTATTATCCCTTATTCGGGTAGCTCGAGTCTCGAAGGGAACTTTTCGGCGCCGTTCGGGGGTATTAGTATTAACTTTATCTATATAGATAAGATTATCTAATTTAATAAGGAGGATATAGACATTATCGTACAGCCTAGCATTAGCTAGTAGGATCTAAACGAGTAGCTAGCTAAGATAGGTAGTAGTTTCTTCTTCCCTATTAACCCTAGTTCGTCGCGCTCCTCGGTAATAGCCGTATCTATAAGATAAATACTAACGTATTACAGGACCGAGCGTAAAAGTCGGAGGTATAATCGGGACTAACTATTCCGGAACTAACGCCGTTAAGTACGGCACTATAAAGGACTAGGTTATTAACCTAATAGTCGTTCTCGCGGACGGTACTATCATTAAGACACAACGACGCCCGCGTAAGTCGTCTGCCGGGTATAATCTTAATAGCTTATTTATAGGATCTAAGGGGACGTTAAGGCTAGTAACGGAGGTTACGCTTAAGCTTTCCGTTATCCCCGAAGAGTTTTTAGTCGCCGTCGTTACCTTCCCGTCTATTCGGGATACCGTATCTACCGCGGCCGAGGTTATATAAACGGGAATCCCCATAGCTACTATAGAGATTATAGACGAAGTATAGATAAAGGTAGTTAATATAGGCGGCGCTACCGCCCCGCGGGTGTAAAAGGAGCTACCGACTCTCTTTTTTAAATTCTCCGGGACTAAAGCCGGCGTTAAGGAGAATATTAGCTTAGTCCAGAGGATTACAAAGGCTAATAAGGGCGGTAACTTTAAATTTGCTAAGGACGAGAGGGAGTAAAAGCTACTTTAGTCGGCACGGAAGGAGTCCCTCTAGTCTATACTTACTCTCCGTAAGGATAGGGACGAAGTTTATAAGTTTTAGCGATATCTAAGCTATAGTATTAGGGATAGGTAGGGTTAATATCTCTAGGGAGTACTAATATAGCTATCCCGTTTAGTAAACTCGCCGATATTATCGAGGTAAGTAAGAAGGAGATAGATAAGCTTAGGCTATTTACTAGTATTCTCGGTTATATTAGAGATGGAAACTTCTACGAGAATATTATCTATAACCGTTAAGTTAAGGGGGAGAGAGAAAAGGTAGAGATATACGTTAAGAATATAGTAAAGCGGGCGCTCGAGATAAAGGGGATATATACTAGCGAGTACTCGATCGGCTAGGGTAAGAAGGAGTCTCTTCTGTAGGAGGTAGGACTAGATACGCTAGGCGTAATGGTAAGTCTTCTTCCCTACGAAGAGATATTAGTAAGCGGCGTAAGATTAACGTAGAGATAGAAATCGATTAAGGCGGCTCTCGACCTATAATAAATTATATTTATTCCCTAGTAGCCTCCTTAGTAAATATTAGGTTACTAACGAGATGTATATTAGGAACCCCGGAAAGATTTTTAACCGGTAGAATCTGGTAACGGCTTAACATATACTACTTATACGGACATTAGGTAACTAATCTAGAGTTAATTAACGATAAAGGCGTATAAGCATTAAGATAGGCAAGGTACTATACTCCATACCTGTATAAGTAAATCTGGACTAGTTAGGGCGGTAGCTAGGGCAGCATAGTAGTATGGAAGTATCGGGGGTTACTAGAAAAAAGAGGGTATAATTTTACGTTAGGTAGGTAAGGGCGGAGGGTAGTTATATCGTAGGTATGGAAAAGCTACCCAGCTCTTTTAACTTAATATTTACTAAAGGAGACTTAATAACGGCTCCCCTTCTAACCAAGGGTTAGGTATTCACGGCGGAGGGCTATACTAAGGCCTATAAACAGCTGTAAAGATAGAAACGGTACGTATAATATCTATTATACACTTTAGGTTCCGTTTTTTATCTTGATAAAGTACATAAATCCATATTAATGTTACCTACGGGTAGGTACTAGTCGCTATATAGATTTGGCGGATGGCTCCCGTTACAAATATCTTAAGCTGATTACGTATAGGATCACTAACAAACGGCATTCTGATAAAAAAAAACAGAAATAGGCCGGCGATATATAACTTACAGGGTATTCCTCTTAACCCTACTAAGTAATCTAGAATAGCCGCTCTCCAATTAATTATATCCTATCGGGAATGGCTAATCCGGGCGCGGTTTAGATACAGGCGTTATTCTCAGGGGTAAAGTAAACAAAGGCACCAGGCACTAAAACGGATAGGGCCACTAGTACGACGATACTCTCGACAAGAAAATATTTCAATCTTAGTAGCTTTAAAGTTAATACCAGGTATATACCGGTCAAGGGCGGTAAAGATGTATTATATAGACGTTTATTAGAAGAGCGTATTAAGGGAAGGAACGGGTAGTAGGAAGGTATATATATAACTCCTAACGGCCAAGGGCGTCTTCGCCGCCCCACCCATTTTCACAGCCCCTAAACCACCACCACCGTACCACCAAACCACTACTACTACTACTACTACTAAACCTTTCTTTAGTTCTTTTGGATTACCGACAGTCCCGTTCGACTCGAGTTTCAAAGCGCTGTAATCGTACCGACAAGGCGAAAGCACGCGTACTCGAAAGACGGGAATCCTAAGCCGGGCCTGCGAATCGACCGCATCACCTTTATTAAAACTCCCGGCCCCGTTTAAGCGTTAACACTATTAGTAAGGCGATTATCCGGTAATTACAACTAGCCAAGAAGAAGCCCGGGTACACCAAAGGCGATTAGGATCTTTCTCGCCCTAACGAATAGGTCCTTATGCCCTCGACGAAGTACTAGCAGCATTCCTTTACGGAAATAATAGCGACAGGATAGGCTATATATACATAGGTAGATCTTAGAGGTATATAATACTAGCTTTTGTATTTCCATTATTACGAGCTCTTTAAGTTATTAATATTTTTCCTGCCACTTTCTCTCTCTTACTACTATAGCCTCCTCGCCGGCCTAGGTCCGTCGACGGCGAGTAGAAGCAGCCTAGAGTTTGTACTACTTCCAGTACTTAAACCCTCCCTTATCCCTTACCCTTAACTCCTTAATTACCTCCCCCCCTTTACCTAAACTCCCCCTCTATACAAACTTTAAACTAAGTTACCTAGGTTTTCCAAGCTTAGATACCTAGGCTTCGGTTTACTTACTAACCACTTTTAATAGCTAGTACCCTAAAGGCGCTAGCTCTGTCCTCCACCTTCGGTACTTCCAAACTATACTCTCTCTCTTCTACGCCCTAGTCTTTCCTAAACGTACTCTCTTCTTCCCCTTACATACTCGTTACTCCCTAAAGGCGCCTCTATCTTCGATTAAGGAAGCCTCTCGCCAGCCACTCTTCCAAGTATCTTTAGCGGTTATTACCTTATAATCATCCTACACCCTTTCCTAAACATTTAAGCTACTATCTTAGGTAGACTATTATTAACATATACCGTTAGAGTCTGGGCGTATTAAAGCCTATAGAGTTCTTCCGCCTTAAGCTCCTACCGCTACTGTTATTAACTAAAATCAGGGTTGGATTTCGCCTTTTTCTACCTAAGTTAACTATACCCTTAAAGTAAGTCGAATTCTTCTATTCTACTTCTGGAAGCTTCTCTAATAGATTTTTACTAAAACGGTACGACGATATACTTCCTTCTTCGCTTTAACGCCCCGATATCGAGGCTACCCTAAGAGTAGCCGGGGTACTCTCTTAAGCGAGACTAACTCCAATAACAACTTACGTCGGGCCTTCCCGTAATCAATATAGCCCCCCCTAATATAGCCCTTCTTAACACTATACTTAGAGAGGTAGACGCCTACCGCGGGGTAGCTCGTTTAGGATATAGATAAATAAACTATAGAGGATAGTACTATACTCCTTAACGTTACCCGCCGAGTCCTAGCGCGGGAGAAGTCTAACGATAGTCCTCCGCTTTATCCCCTAACATACGACAGCGAGGGATATATATACCTTATTCGAGCGATATAGGAATGTTATATATATCGACCTAAACGAATTTAAACCCCGGAGGGCCCGGGTTCGGTTTAAGCCCTTCCCCGATTCGGGCTTCTTTAACTATAGCTAGGCGGAGATTTGGACTAGCTATAGGTATATTAAGGTTTATATCGAGTTTACCGCTTTGCGTAATAATGGTAATTTAAAGACGCCTCTCGGTAATCCCTACCCGGGATATATTAAGCTTCCCCTCCGAGGTCTTATATTCGGAGTATTGGAAAGTCCGACTAGCGTTATTAGAAAGAGGTCCCTTAAGGCCCTATCCTCGAGCTTCCTACTTAATTTTAAGAATAGGAAGATAGTAGTCCACTTTAATATTACCTACAACGTAAGCGATAAGTAGAGACTAGCTTTTGTTTCCCGATACTACAAAGCTAAGATCTTATTCAGTAATCTTAATAAGCTATACCGAGTTAGTTGTAGTAGTAAGTTAGGTTTAGTTATTACCGTTCGCGACCTACCGCGGTTTAGTAGGAAGCGCTCGTTAGCAAATAATTCGTTTAAGGCTAATTAACTTATCTAGGGTAATTATAAGCTCTACTAGAGAGCGGTTAATATTAAGTACGAAGTAGGGCTCGTACAGTACCTAGTTTCTTTAGAAAACGACCCTTAAATCGTTAATATTAGCCGATAAACTACTTACTAGTTGTACCTTAATATTAAAGAGTACGAAGCTATCTCTATAATTAAGCCCGTTCTTCGGGACTGGAATATTAAAGTCTTAGAAACTTTAACCCTCGCACTTCTTCCGAACCGAGAGCCCGAGCTTTAGCCTATTTTAACGGAGTACTCGGAACGTAGCTTGTAGAGTTAGTATCTGGGAGTAATAGAATTACATCTCCCGTTCGACGTTCGTTACCAGCTAAAGGTTTATATCTTACAGGGAATCCTAAGTAAGTATAATATCGGTCGCGAGTTTATAGCCGAACTATTTAAGCTCTCTAAGATCGAGGTAATAGGATATCGGCGAGCGAGACTTATCCTCGAGTACGCCGCGGACTATAGCCGTCGGATCTTTAACCCGATATCCCTTATTAAGAATAAAGCCGCTTTAAAGTATCTACCTATAATAGTAAATCTCCTAGCTTACTATACCCTCGTTCGTAAGGTAACGATTACGCCGACTAGAATTATCTACAGTACCCTAACCGTCGAGACTACGAATCGTATACTACGAAAATATAAAAACTACTACGAATACTTTATCCGTATTTAGATTACCGACGAGATACTGGAAGGTCGTATTTAAGGGTATAACGATAGTCGTAACGACTTAGTCTATAAGCGTATTAATCGAGTCCTAAAGGCCGGAATTCGTATAGGAAACGTTTACTGGAAGTTCTTAGCCTACGGTAACTTATAAGTTCGGGAGAATAGTATATTCTTCTTTAACGAGGCTACTAAGGAGGGGTTAACTTACGAGAAGATCCGTTAGCGAATAGGTTAGTTTAACTATATTAAAGTGGTTTCGAAATATATAGTAAGACTCGGCTAGTACTTATTAACGACGAGGCCGGTCCGAGGAATTACGGTAAAGATCGTTAGGATTTAGGATAAGGAAAGAGGCGGTTACTACTTTACTAACGGCGTAGGAAAGATCGCCCCTTTCCTAGCCAAAATAGTCGCCGACGACTAGAAGCTCCCGTCCCCTTTATTAGCTATATAGTTTTGTATAGCCGGCTGTAAAGGAGTCCTTATAACCTAGCCCGGCGTTAAGGGGACCGAGGTATACGTACGAAAGTCCTAGGAGAAGTTCGAAGCTGAATTTAACGGTCTCGAAGTTATCCGCTACTCTTAGTACGTATATATAACTCTTAACAGATAGACGATCCCTATATTATCTTCGCTTAGGGTACCCGATAGGTTATTTATCGAGATCTTATAAGAGTAGATATCGAACTATAATACCGTTATAAAGGACCCGGCTAATATAACTAACCTACTCGGGCGGTATATCGATAAGAATTAAATAACCTTAGTAATTAAGGATATAGTTACGAATAGGTTTATAAAGGAGCCCTTCGTCTATACGCTACTATATCTCTAGAGATCTTAGTCGCTTAAGCTTTTAAAGGAGAAGACGAGGTTAATTATTAAGTAGAGCGCGTTTATACTAGGTTACGTCGATAAGACTAGTACCCTACGAGGCTATAAGAGGTCGATCGAAGGTCTCCGAAAGGTTTCGATCTCCGAGCTCCTTTAAGTCTTTCTCTAGATATCGGACCCTAAAAGCGAGACTAAGTTTCGCGTCGTTACGGGTATTTATATTATCGGCCGTAACCTATCCCTTTATCCGGGAGATATACGCGGTATCGAAGCGGTAGACGTTCTAGCCCTTCGCTATATTAAGAACGTTATGGTTTTCCCGCTTAACGGTAATAGAGACGTTCCGGGAATGTATTCTAGTAGCGATCTAGATAACGATAACTTCTTCGTTATCTGGGATAAGAGGTTACTCCCGACCCCGACGGAATAGGAGTATGTACCTATAGACTACATACCTCCTAAGCCGAGAAAGGAAGAGGAAGGAGTTACGGTCGGGGGTTTTATAGCTTTCTTTACAGACTTTATAAAGAATAATACTTTACCCCTAATTACCTATATATATATAACGGCCGTAGACCTAGACGTTCGTAGTTTAAAGAGTAAAAAGTATAAGTCTTTTACTTCCCCTAGTATTATTATCTACCGGATACTAACCCGGCTATAGGTCTAAAGCTCGTACAGCTATACTCTATAGCTATTAACTATGTTAAAATAGGCATCCCAGCTCCTTAGGATAAGAAGAGGTACGAACCCCTATACTAGCTACATTTTATGGAAAAGAGGGGTAGAAAGATAAGGTACTCGACCTTAGCTTTAGGTAAGCTATACAACCTGGTTAAGAAGGAAGCCTTCGACGAGCTGGAGGGATATAACCTTCCTTTTAATAAGAGAATTATAGAGCGATTTAGTAATAATTTGGACCCGAGTCTTCTTAAGCGGGCGAGGAAGATTAAGTATTAATACGACATTACTATACGGCGAGTTATAGCTTAGTACAAGATCGGTACCGAGTTCGAGATATAGATAGGTTTCGTTATATCTACGCCCCGTATAGGTACCTCGTATAAGTTACAGGAGAAGCTTAAATAGGAAGCTAATACGTTAAAGAAGTACTTCCGTAATATTTATATCCAGGGGGTTAGGTTACGGGATAGTAAGGTTCTCGGCCCCTTCGTAGCCGTAATATACTAGATTACCTACGAAGAGGTAGATATTACGCGGTACGAGTCCCGATAACCGTATACCCTCCTAAACGGTAAGTTTAGGTTTAGCTAACTTAACGGATATACTAGGCTCCTAATTAACTTCCCTTAGCTTTTTCCAGAGATGTTAGGAGAACTTACGGGCGGCTTTACGGCCCGGCGTCAGGGGGTTAATACTAGCTTATATATCGCTAACGTACCTCGGGAGAGCGCCGGTACTACTAGAAGTACTAAAGCGGATAGGACTTTCTAGTAGTAAGGGACTTTCCGGTAGGAAGCGGATATTAAAGAAGTATATACCCGTATAGAGGACGGTTAAGTTATCTACCGTAGTAAAATTCTAAACCTCTTTTACTACGGTAGGAGTAACGAGGAGGATAAGGACGACGAGGATAAGGAGGACGAGGGCGACGACGACGATAAAGACGAGAGAAATTTAAAGTAATAGACGCTTCTACTCGTTAAGTCTATTATCTCTAGGTTCGGTAGTTACTCGGAGGAACTATCCCTCCTCGACCTAGGGACTATCGTTAAAGTACCGACGTCTACCCCTAGTACGATCCTATAGATACTCTCGCTTTCTACCGAGACTAGCGCTTATAGTAAGCCAAGTCTTATAAATACGGCGGAGGATAGTAGCTTATACGTTACGACCGCCCTTACGGTATCGTTTATAGATACGAATCCGTTACTAGATACCGACTCCGAGATAAAGTTTAAGTAAGACTTTCTTAAGCTTCCTGGAAAGTCGGCGCTTAAGAAGGCGGCTAGGTTGTTTTAATAATAGTAATATAGGGGGCGGGCTTTAGGATATCTTTACCTTTAACGAGGAATCCCTAGTATATATAAGGTATTATATACGTAGGAGATAGTTGTAAGGTAAGGGGATAACGAAGGGGATAGGAGGCTGCCGGGAGAGGAGGGGAGTCGAGGAGGAGGGGATAGTATCGGAGGAGGAGGTAATAGGATCCGACGAGGAGATAATAGGATCCGATAAGGAGGAGGTAATAGGATCCGACGAGGAGATAATAGGATCCGATAAGGATAAGGTAATAGGATCCGAGGTAAAGGTAATAGGATCTAATAAGGAGGAGTTAATAGGATCCGATAAGGAGATAATTAGAGTCGAGGAGGGGGGGATAGAATCCGATAAGGAGGAGGTAATAGGATACGACGAGGAGATAATGGGATCCGATAAAGAGGAGGTAATAGGATCCGAGGAGGAGGTAATAGGATCTAATAAGGAGGAGTTAATAGGATCCGATAAGGAGATAATTAGAGTCGAGGAGGAGGTAATAGGATCCGATAAGGAATCCCTAGTAGGTAAGTTATTAAGGGCGTAAGGCTTGGCTCTAACTACTATTTTACTTTACCATTTATTAGTTACGTAAGTAGACCGGAGGTTTTTATCCGGGAGTATAGAAAAGCGAAGATTCTTTTAGATATAGCCCTTTTCTATACGTAAGCGGTATCTACGTAATACGCGTACGGGCGTTATGTATGTAGTTAAAGCTAAGGATATGGAGCCTGTATGTAATATATAATAGGTAATTTATAGTTTAGGTTATAATACCGGTGATATTTACTAATAGCTTGTTGCTATATAGGATAGTAGGCTGATTGTAAGATGATTAACATTTGGTACCATATCTTAAGGTAAAGCCTAGGGATCTTCGTACCATAGGTATATCTTGTCTGGAAGGGCTGTTTTCATATCCACTACTAAAGCGGTATATTACTAGGGAAGAGGGTATTATAATCACATCTTATAGTAGGACCTATTTTCCTAGACCGGAGAAGACTTTACCATCTCTATATAGCTTAGAGATTACCTCCTAATATATAAGTCCGTCCTTAGGATCCACTTCTCGCCGGTAGTCACCTCTTTGCCCTCGTACTGTTAAAATGTATTAGAACTTCCCTTTAAAAGAAGGTAATGTAGCCACTTACCAGTATACAATCATCCCCGTGCTTATGGAGGAGTAGTATACCCGTCTCGGGGCTTATAGAGATCTCCTCCTTAGCGGAGCGTCTATCGTAGGGGTAAAAGACGGTCTCGCCGCCGTTACTAAAGCGTAGTTTATTAGTTGAGCTGCGATATGGAGGGCGAGGGAGGGGGGGAGGCTAGGACCCGGTACGGCGTGGCGTACTTACTAGCCCTCGCTAGCCGAGGTAAGATATAGTAGAAGCGTCTACGTCGTCCGGGTAGGAATGGACTATCCGAGGGGCTCGACGGTCGACTTTACTATTACATTATTCGAGTTATTATCTAGAGGGGGAGGTTATAAGTAGGATAGTTATAACTCGTAGTAGAGGGGAGTATAAGTATAAGTAACGAGGTAGGGGGGCGGTACCATAGCCTGTACAGTATAACGTCTACGAACTAAGGTTCTACGTAGGGTAATAAGGACGGAGATAAGTCCGTAAAGGATATTATTAGGCGGTTAGGCCGGGAAGGTAAACGGAGATAGGTAGTAGGGGAGCGGTAAGCCCTACGTTCCGCCTAACGACAAATTAACAACTTATAATAGGTATTAAAGAACTAGCCCTTAGTATACCGATACACTCGGATATTAGGGTTTAGGCTAACGACCTCCCCGCCCCTGTCCAGCGTTCGGATTAATATATCTACGCTTCCGGTTACGTAACCCGACGAGAGGAGGCGTAACCTACTAAAGCCCTACCAAAAGTACCTCTCTTAGCTCGTCGGGAGCTACTACCTAGCCTAAGCTTAACGAGAGGGATCTTAACTCGTCGGGACTAACCCCCTAGCATAAGCTCCAGAGGGATAATCTAGTCTCGTCGGGAGTAACTACCTAGCCTATACTCGAGAAAGGCGATCGTAACTCGTCGGGAGTAGTTACTTAGCCTAAACTCTAAAGGGACGTTCTAGTCTCGTAGGGAGGAAGGATATAGCCCGAGCTCCAGAGGGACGTTCTAGTCTCGTCGGGAGGAAGAAATAGCCCTACTAAAAGTACCTCTCTAAACTCGTCGGGAGTAGTTACTTAGCCTAAGCTCGAGAGGAAGCTATCTTAGCTCGTCGGGAGTAACTACCTAGCCTAAGCTTAATAAGAGGGATTTTAACTCGTCGGGAGGAAGGATATAGCCTAAGCTTTAGAAGGAGGTTCTAGTCTCGTCGAGAGGAAGGAGATAGCCCTATAAAAGGTGCCTCCTTAACTCGTCGGGAGTACTTACCTAGCCCTACTAAAGGTACCTCCCCTAGCTCGTCGGGAGTACTTACCTAGCCTAAGCTTAATAGGAGGGATCTAAACTCGTCGGGAGTACTTACCTGGCCCTACTAAAGGTACCTCCCCTAGCTCGTCGGGAGTAACTACCTAGCCTAAGCTTAATAAGAGAGATCTTAACTCGTCGGGAGGAAGGATATAGCTTAAGCTTTAAAAGGAGGTTTTAGTCTCGTCGAGAGGAAGGAGATAGCCTTATAAAAGGTACTTCCTTAACTCGTCGGGAGTACTTACCTAGCCCTACTAAAGGTGCCTCCCCTAGCTCGTCGGGAGTAACTACCTGGCCTAAGCTTAATAAAAGGGATCTTAACTCGTCGGGAGGAAGGATATAACCTAAGCTTTAGAAGGAGGTTCTAGTCTCGTCGAGAGGAAGGAGATAGCCCTATAAAAGGTGCCTCCTTAACTCGTCGGGAGTACTTACCTGGCCCTACTAAAGGTACCTCCCCTAACTCGTCGGGAGTAACTACCTAGCCTAAGCTTAATAGGAGGGATCTTAACTCGTCGGGAGTAGTTACTTAGCCTGAACTCGAAAGGCGAGATCGTAGCGCGTCGGTAGGAATAAATAACTTAATAAAAGCTACCTCCTTAACTCGTCGGGAGCTATAAGCTACGAAATTATACCCTAAGTACTAAACCACTATCGAGGTAGAACTTACTATACCCCCTACGGGGTAAAACTTCCTAGACCCCCTACGGGGCGGAACTTCCCGTATACCCTAAGGGATAGAGTTACCTAGACCTACCTAGGGATAAATATCCTATACTAGTCTGTAATAAAGGGAAAATAGCTACAAAAATAGGCGATCTTAACTCGTCGGGAGTAACTACCTAGCCTAAGCTCGAGAGAGGCGATCTTAACTCGTCGAGAGTATATTACTACCTAGGATAAGCTCGAAAGGGGAGATAATAGCTCGTCGGGAATATAACTAACCTAAGCGTAGAAGATAACATCTCGGCTCGTCGGGAGTAACTACCTAGACTAAGCTCGTAAGAGGCGGTCTTAACTCGTCGGAAGTAATAACTTATTATAAGCCTAATAAAAGGTATATCCTTAATTCGTCGGGACTAACCCCCTAGTATAAGCTCTAGAGGGATATTCTAGTCTCGTCGGGAGTAACTACCTAGCCTAAGCTTTAGAGGAGGCTATCTTAGCTCGTCGGGAGGAAGGATATAACCCGAGCTTTAGAGGGACGTTCTAGTCTCGTCGGGAGGAAAGAGATAGCCTTACAAGGGGTACTATACGGGCTTATCGGGAGTAACTACCTAGCCTAAACTCCAGAGGAGGCGACCTTAGCTCGTCGGGAGTAATTACCTAGACCGAGCTCGTAAGAAGCGATATAGACTCGTCGGAAGTAATTACTTAGCCTAAGCTTAAGAGGAGGCTATCTTAGCCCGTCGGGAGGAACTACGCGGCTTAAGCTCTAGAGGAAGGTATCTTAGCTCGTAGGGAGGAACTACTTAACCTAAGCTCTAGAGGGACGTATAGATATTATCGGGAGTAAAGGGTAGCCCTATAAAGGGTACCTCCTTAACTCGTCGGGAGTAAGAAGCTGGTATATACTTAGGAGGAGGCCTTAGTAGACCGTCGAGAGGAACTATAGTGGAACGAATAATATAAGACGAAAGGAATATTTACCAAAGGGTACAAGAGAGATTTAGGTAAGTAAATTACCTCTTTTTTACTTAGAAAACTATAGACTTTCCCTCGCCGTAGACTACTCCTCTCCCGGACTAATATTAATAGAAATAATATACCCCGAAAACCCCCGAGATACGACTTAAAGGCTATAAATACCCGCTATATAGCAAATGCCCTTATCCATTTCGCTAACGCCGAGAGAAGCCGTAAAAATAGTAAGGGCTACAGCGACGATAGCGCCGAGGATAAACAAAAGAACGGCCAGGGTAATATAGAGGTAGCTCTTACACTTATTAGTATATCTAAGGTCGTTATCGTCTTAAGTCTCGCTATTACCTTAGGACTCTTTATTATCTTTAACCTCCTCGTCGTCCTAACTCTTAGTATCTTCTTAACCCTCGTTATTAGCTTAGTCCTCGTTATAGGGTTAACTCTCGCTATCGTCTCGGGCCTCGTTATTACCCTGGCCCATAGAAGCGCCTTAGTCCCTATTGCCGTTATTATACTTAATACGGCCTTACTCCCCGTTGTTATCTTAACTTAGGCCGCCGGCCTCGACGACGCCGTCGAAGGTATTTAAACTATACTGCCAGCGCTACTTAAGAATATTTACGTTCCCATTTTATATTATATTCTCTAGTTGGATAATTAAGATAAGTATCTTAGCTACGGAGTAGCTAAGGTACCGTTATATTACTGTAAGAAAGGGACTTACAGCTGACGCGTCGTAATATTCCTATCCTTCTTACCGTCTTTAAAGATTACGGTTTCGCGGAGAGAATCCGGGGGGAGTAAGGGAGGGGTACGTTAGTAGCGTTCCGGGAAGCTTAAGGTTATCCCCGGTATAAGTATATTAAAGATAACTTAAAGCTATTATCTACTTAAGAGCTTAGTGGAGGGTTAAGAGCGAAGGTTAGGGACCGAGGGGCGAGGGACTTACGAGAGTATATATAGTCGAGATAGTTGTAGAAAAGGGTTTATAAGGAACGTACCTACTCTTAGTAACTAAATGTAAAGATAAGACGTATAAATAGCCAGACTTCGTTAACTTAAAGATAGTAAAGCGAGAGGTTACTAAGCGCTTATGGATTTTTAGGTTACAAATTTCTCGCCGGGTCTAAGTTTCTATATAAAGCGTACGGCGAATACTACGTACTCCGCGTAAAGAGCTATAAACGCTACCGGCGTAAACCGTACGCTCCCTAACGAAGGCTACGTAATCCTATCGGAGAGAACGACGAAGGCTATACGCTCCTCGGGGAAGCCTACAAATACCACCGGCGAACGCCGCGTACTACTAGCGAAGGCTACGTACTCCTTAGAGAAGGCTACGTAATCCCTAGCGAAGGCTACGTAATCCCCAGCGAAGGCCGTACTAGCCTGTAGCTACGGAGGAGGCCGGAGATAGGGGAGTCGAAAAAGAGGAATCTCTTCCTAAGGTCGACTTAACGTACTCCGCGTAGAAGGCTATAAAGGTAGGCGTAAACCGTACGCTCCCCGCCGAAGGCCGTATACTAACAAAGTAGTAGGAGGCATACCGGGGTTAAGAAGTACACGACCGACATACTCTACGTATAAGAACCTTAACGCGGCTAAGTAATATAGGCACTGGATAGAGATATCGACGGGTATTATCCGGAGCCGTGAACTGGCTTAAGGAACCGGGATACGTTTATTTACATAGTAAGTTAATATTATAAACACGGTATTACAGTTTACTATATCTCTAAGTTAAATATATATAAGTAGCCAGACCGTACAGATAATAGTATCGCTCTCTATTTAATACATTCGGTTTACGACTACGTTTAACGGCCTCGTCCGGCTATAATTCGAGATATTTCCAAACATTAGAGTCTATTTGACATAGGTATTAAAGTTCTCGCCATTATACCTATAACGAATAGTTAGCTATGGCTATTACATACTGGAATAACGGGAACCTAACGATATTAACGAAAGGCTTATGGGTAATATTAAAGTAAGTATAACGGATTATTTATCCGAAACTAGGCGCTAAGATAAGGATTTGGCCGGTTCGAGAATCCGAAACGTAAAAAGGATAATAGGAGCGATAACATCGCCCGTACTAACCGCCGTACGTAGTACCTGTTCGATAACTAACTTTAAGTTTATAAAGCCGATACCGTTACGCGGATACTTTCGTCGGGAATCTTTAGGTTAGTATACGAGCGAAAGGCTGCCCCTAGTAATCGTAAACCTAGGCGCCATATATAGATAAGGAGACTCGGAAACTTGGAGGGCCCTTTACGTATACGACTTTAGGAAGACGGCTGGGATAATAGCAAGCTACTACGGCAGCTATCCCGCCGTAATCTTTATTACTACCGTACGTTCCACTTATCGCCGACGAGATTTACTTAAGCGCCGTATTCTTATAACTATATCCCTAGCTACCTACCTACATAGTTTTCATCGTCGTCCTCTGCTTAATGGGTACGGAGGCGACTGTCCGTATTACGTCTAAGCATAGGGGTTTCCACTATATAGTGGGAGGAGAAGCCAGTAATTAGGGCTACTCCCTCGCCGTACTCTTCTTACAGAGCGACGTACCTTTCCTCCTCGTCTTCTTTAACGTATGGTACTAAACTAATACTATGGAGGCGTTAAAGAGATAGTGTTACTACTATTAATGTACGGAGAAGCTATAGGTACTACCTTAGGGCATCCGCGTTAGTAGTAGATATACGACTTGTAACTGGATCGCCCTAAAGGAGTTACACGACGAGGTTTACTTGTACTAGGCCGTTAAGGCAGCAGATTTCTCTTTGGGATTAATACTACCGACGATACTATACCCTTGAAATAATAAGCAAGTATAGATTCTAATAGAGGTTGTGATTTTAAATACGTACGTAGCTTCCAACTCTATACTATAGTAGGGGGGAGCGTTATCTCTCTAGGACTAAGTAACTTAGCCTAGGTATAGGAAATATAGGACCTAGCTGGCGTAGTACTGCTTAAATTCCTAGAGATATACTATCGCGAGAAACTACCTGGCCTAACCTTGAGACGAGGGACCTGATCTAGTCGCGATAATTAGCCTTACCCTATAAAACGTACATTTCCGGAATCTTTAGGAGTATAGCTGGGCTAAGCTCGAGATAAACCCCTTTAACCTCGTAGCGATAAATGTAAGGAACTAATAAGAGGTACCTCTCTTAGCTCGCCGTAACTAACTAAATAGCCGAATCTCGAACAATCTAACCTCGGAGGGAAATAAGGGTTAGCCCTATAAAGGATACCTCCTTAAAACGTCGGAGGTAACTACCTAGCCGGAGTACTAGAGGGAACCATCTTAACTTATCGGCAGGAAAGATATAGATAAAGCTCGAGAAAGGTAATTATATCTCGTCGGAAGGAGATAGATAAATATATAAAGGTACTACCTTAATACGCCGTAGGCATCTAACAACCTAACCTAAGCTTAAAAGGAGGCTATCTTAGCTCGTCGAAAGGAAGAAATAGCCCTACAAAAGAGGCTATCTTAGCTCGTCGGGAGTATTTATTAGGCCCGAGTTCTAAAGGGATATTCTAGTCTCGTCGGGAGGAAGTAGATAGCCCTATAAAAGGTACCTCTCTTAACTCGTCGGGAGTAGTTACTTAGCCTAAGCTCTAAAAAAGGCTATCCTAGCTCGTCGATAGGAAGGATATAGCCCTACTAAAGGTACCTCTCTTAACTCGTCGGGAGTAGTTACTTAACCTAAGCTCGAGAGGAGGCTATCTTAGCTCGTCGGGAGGAAGAAATAGCCCTACTAAAGGTAGCTTTCTCAACTCGTCGGAAGTAGTTACTTAGCCTAAGCTTAAGAGGAGGAATCTTAGCTCGTCGGGAGTACTTAATAACCTAGCCTAAACTCGAAAGGAGGCTATCTTAGCTCATCGGGAGGAAGAAATAGCCCTATAAAAGAGGCTACCCTAGCTCGTCGAGAGGGAGGATATAGCCCGACTACTAGAGAAGGCTATTATAGCTCGTCGGGAGTAACTACCTAACTTAAGATTAACAGGAGGGATCGTAACTACCTAACCTAAGCTTAACAGGAGGGATCGTAACTCGTCGGGAGTATATAACTACCTAGGCCTACTAAAGGTACTTCCCCTAGCTCGTCGGGAGTAACTACTTAGCCTATACCCGAGAGAGGTGATCTTAACTCGTCGGGAGCGGTTACTTAGCCTAAGCTTAAGAGGAGGCTATCTTAGCTCGTCGGGAGGAAGAAATAACCCTACTAAAGGTACCTCTCCTAGGTCGTCGGGAGGAAGGATATAGCCTAAGCTTTAGAGGGACGTTCTAATCTCGTCGGGAGGAAGGAGATAACCCTATAAAAGGTGCCTCCTAGGCTTGTCGGGAGTAACTACCTAGCCTATACTCGAGAGAGGCGATCTTAACTCGTCGGGAGTAGCTACTTAGCCTAAGCTCGAGAGGAGGCTATCTTAGCTCGTCGGGAGGAAGAAATAACCCTATAAAAGAGGTTATCCCAGCTCGTCGGGAGTACTTACGTAGCCCTACTAAAGGTACCTCCTTAACTCGTCGGGAGGAAGGATATAGCCTAAGCTCCAGAGGAACGTTCTAGTCTCGTCGGGAGGAAGGAGATAGCCCTATAAAAGGTACCTCCTAGGCTCGTCGGGAGCAGCTACTTAGCCTAAGCTCGAGAGGAGGCTATCTTAGATCGTCGGGAGGAAGGATATAGCCCTACTAAAGGTACCTCCTTAACTCGTCGGAAGTAACTACCTAGCCTATACTCGAGAAAGGCGATCTTAACTCGTCGGGAGTAATAAGCTACGAAATTACGCCCTAAGCTTTAAACTACTACTAGGGTAGAACTTGCTAGACCCTATACGGGGCAAAGCTTCCCGGACCCCCTACGGGGTAGATTTCCCCGGACTACTAGCGGGGTAGATTTCCTAAACCCCCTACGGGGTAAATTTCCTAAACCCCCTACGGGGTAGATTTCCTAAACCCCCTACGGGTAAAACTTCCCAGACCCCCCTACGGGTAGATTTCCTAAACCCCCTACGGGGTAGAGTTTCCCGGACCCCTTACGGTACGGAATTTCCCGTATACCCTAACGGATAGAGTTAGCTAGACCTACTTAGGGATAAATATCCTATACTACTCTATAATAAAGGGAAAATAGCTATAAAAATAGGCGATCTTAACTTGTCGGGAGTAACTACCTAACCTAAGCTTAAAAGGAAGCTATCTCGACTCGTCGGGAGTAACTACCTAGCCTAAGCTCGAGAGAGGCGATCTTAACTCGTCGGGAGTAGTTACTTAGCCTAAACTCTAAAGGGACGTTTTAGTCTCGTAGGGAGGAAGGATATAGCCCGAGCTTTAAAGGGACGTTCTAGTCTCGTCGGGAGGAAGAAATAACCCTATAGGCTAAAGGTACCTCCTTAACTCGTCGGGAGCACTTAACTAGCCCTACTAAAGGTAACTCTCTTAGCTCGTCGGGAGCTACTACCTAGCCTAAGCTTAATAAAAAGGATCTTAGCTCGTCGGGAGTACTTAATAACCTAGCCTAAGCTCGAGAGGAGGTTATCTTAGCTCGTCGGGAGAAAGAAATAACCTATGCTCGAGAGAGGCGATCTTAACTCGTCGGGAGTAGCTACTTAGCCTAAGCTCGAGAGGAGGCTATCTTAGCTCGTCGGGAGGAAGAAATAGCCTTATAAAAAAGGCTATCCCAGCTCGTCGGGAGTAATTACCTAGCCTATACTCGAGAGAGGTAATCTTAACTCGTCGGGAGTAGCTACTTAGCCTAAGCTCGAGAGGAGGTTATCTTAGCTCGTCGGGAGGAAGAAATAGCCCTATAAAAGAGGCTATCCTAGCTTATCGGGAGTAGTTACCTAGCCTATACTCGAGAAAGGTAATCTTAACTCGTCGGGAGTAGTTACTTAGCCTAAGCTTAAGAGGAGGGATCTTAGCTCGTCGGAAGGAAGAAATAGCGCTACTAAAGGTACCTCTCCTAGGTCGTCGGAAGTAAGGATATAGCCCGAGCTCTAGAGGGACGTTCTATTCTCGTCGGGAGGAAGAAGGTAGCCCTATAAAAGGTACCTCCTAGGCTCGTCGGGAGTAACTACCTAGCTAATACTCGAGAGAGGTAATCTTAACTCGTCGGGAGTAGGTACTTAACCTAAGCTTTAAAGGGACGTTCTAGTCTCGTCGGAAGGAAGGATATAGCCTTACTAAAGGTGCCTCCCTTAGCTCGTCGGGAGTAACTACCTAGCCTAAGCTTAAGAGGAGGGATCTTAACTCGTCGGGAGGAAGGATATAGCCTAAGCTTTAAAGGGATGTTATAGTCTTATCGGGAGTAGTTACTTAGCCTAAGCTTAAGAGGAGGGATCTTAGCTCGTTAGGAGGAAGGACGTAGCCTAAGCTCTAAAGGAGGCTATCTAAGCTTATCGGGAGTACTTAACTAACCCTACTAAAGGTACCTCTCCTAGCTCGTTAGGAGGAAGGATATAGCCTAAGCTCTAAAGGGACGTTCTAGTCTTGTCGGGAGGAAGGAGATAGCCTTATAAAAGGTACCTCCTAGGCTCGTCGGGAGTAACTACTTAGCCTATACTCGAGAGGAGGCTATCTTAGATCGTCGGGAGGAAGAAATAACCCTACTAAAGGTACCTCCTTAACTCGTCGGGAGTACTTAACTAGCCCTACTAAAGGTAGCTCTCTTAGCTCGTCGGGAGCTACTACCTAGCCTAAGCTTAATAAGAGGGATCTTAGCTCGTCGGGAGTACTTAATAACCTAGCTTAAGCTCGAGAGGAGGCTATCTTAGCTCGTCGGGAGGAAGAAATAACCTATACTCGAGAGAGGCGATCTTAACTCGTCGGGAGTAGCTACTTAGCCTAAGCTCGAGAGGAGGCTATCTTAGCTCGTCGGGAGGAAGAAATAGCCCTATAAAAGGACTATCCCAGCTCGTCGGGAGTAATTACCTAGCCTATACTCGAGAGAGGTAATCTTAACTCGTCGGGAGTAGTTACTAGGCCTAAGCTCTATAGACGGCTAACTTAGCTCGTCGGAAGGAAGAAATAACGCTACTAAAGGTACCTCTCCTAGGTTGTCGGAAGTAAGGATATAGCCCGAGCTCTAGAGGGACGTTCTATTCTCGTTAGGAGGAAGGAGGTAGCCCTATAAAAGGTACCTCCTAGGCTCGTCGGGAGTAACTACCTAGCTAATACTCGAGAGAGGTAATCTTAACTCGTCGGGAGTAGGTACTTAACCTAAGCTTTAAAGGGACGTTTTAGTCTCGTCGGGAGGAAGGATATAGCCCTACTAAAGGTACCTCCCTTAGCTCGTCGGGAGTAACTACCTAGCCTAAGCTTAAAAGGAGGGATTTTAACTCGTCGGGAGTAGTTACTTAGCTTAGGCTTAAGAGGAGGGATCTTAAATCGTCGGGAGCAGGTACTTAGCCTAAGCTTTAAAGGGACGTTTTAGTCTCGTCGGGAGGAAGAAGATAGCCCTACTAAAGGTGCCTCTCCTAGGTCGTCGGGAGGAAGGATATAGCCTAAGCTTTAAAGGGACGTTATAGTTTCGTCGGAAGTAGTTACTTAGCTAAAGCTTAAAAGGAGGGATCTTAGCTCGTTAGGAGGAAGGACGTAGCCTAAGCTCTAGAGGAGGCTATCTAAGCTCGTCGGGAGTACTTAACTAGCCCTACTAAAGGTACCTCTCCTAAGTCGTCGGGAGGAAGGATATAGCCTAAGCTTTAAAGGGACGTTTTAGTCTCGTCGGGAGGTAGGAGATAGCTATATAAAAGGTACCTCCTAGGCTTGTCGGGAGTAACTACCTAGCCTATACTCGAGAAAGGCGATCTTAACTCGTCGGGAGTAATTACTTAGCCTAAGCTCTAAAGGGACGTTCTAGTCTCGTCGGGAGGAAGGATATAACCCTATTAAATATGCCTCTCTTATCTCGTTAGGAGGAAGGACTTAGCCTAAGCTTTAAAGGGACGTTCTAGTCTTATCGGGAGGAAGGAGATAATCCTATAAAAGGTACCTCCTAGGCTCGTCGGGAGTAACTACCTGGCTAATACTCGAGAGAGGTAATCTTAACTCGTCGGGAGTAGGTACTTAACCTAAGCTTTAAAGGGACGTTCTAGTCTCGTCGGGAGAAAGGATATAGCCCTACTAAAGGTACCTCCCCTAGCTCGTCGGGAGTAGCTACTTAGCCTAAGCTCGAGAGGAGGCTATTTTAGCTCGTTGGGAGGAAGAAATAACCCTATAAAAGAGGCTATCCTAGCTCGTCGGGAGTAACTACCTAGCCTAAGCTTAATAGGAGGAATCTTAACTCGTCGGGAGGAAGGATATAACCCGAACTCTAAAGGTACGTTCTAATCTCGTCGGGAGGAAGGATATAACCCTACTAAAGGTACCTCCTTAACTCGTCCGGAGGAAGGATATAGCTTAAGCTTAATAGGAGGGATCTTAACTCGTCGGGAGAAGGGGTATAGCCTAAGCTCGAGAAGAGGCTATCTTAGCTTATCGGGAGGAAGAAATAGCCCTATAAAAGAGGTTATCCTAGCTTATCGGAAGTACTTACCTAGCCCTACTAAAGGTACCCCCTTAACTCGTCGGAAGGAAGAATATAGCCTAAGCTTAACAGGAGGGATCTTAACTCGTTAGGAGGAAGGGTATAGCTTAAGCTTAAGAGGAGGCTATCTAAGCTCGTCGGGAGTAACTACTTAGCCTATACCCGAGAGAGGCGATCTTAACTCGTCGGAAGCGGCTACTTAGCCTAAGCTCGAGAGGAGGCTATCTTAGCTCGTCGGGAGGAAGAAATAACCCTACTAAAGGTACCTCTCCTAGGTCGTCGGGAGGAAGGATATAACCTAAGCTTTAGAGGGACGTTCTAGTCTCGTCGGGAGGAAGGAGATAACCCTATAAAAGGTACCTCCTAGGTTCGTCGGGAGTAACTACCTAGCCTATACTCGAGAAAGGCGATCTTAATTCGTCGGGAGTAATAAGCTATAAAATTACGCCCTAAGCTTTAAACTACTACTAGGGTAGAACTTACTAGACCTTATACGGGGTAAAGCTCCCCGGACCCCTAGCGGGGTAGATTTCCTAGACCCCTTACGGGGTAGATTTCCTAAACCCCCTACGGGTAAAACTTCCTAGACCCCTTACGGGTAGATTACCTAGACCCCCTACGGGGTAGAGTTTCCTAAACCCCCTACGGTACGGAATTTCCCGTATACCCTAACGGATAGAGTTAGCTAGACCTACCTAGGGATAAATATCCTATACTACTCTGTAATAAAGGGAAAATAGCTATAAAAATAGGCGATCTTAACTCGTCGGGAGCGGTTACTTAGCCTAAGCTCGAGAGGAGGCTATCTTAGCTCGTCGGGAGGAAGAAATAACCCTACTAAAGGTACCTTTCCTAGGTCGTCGGGAGGAAGGATATAGCCCGAGCTCTAGAGGGACGTTCTAGTCTTATCGGGAGGAAGAAATAACCCTATTAAAGGTACCTCTCTTAACTCGTCGGGAGTAGTTACTTAGCCTAAGCTTTAAAGAAGGCTATCCTAGCTCGTCGATAGGAAGGATATAGCCCTATTAAAAATACCTTTCTTAACTCGTCGGGAGGAAGGATATGGCCTAAGCTTAATAGGAGGGATCTTAACTCGTCGGGAGGAAGGGTATAGCTTAAGCTCGAGAGGAGGTTATCTTAGCTTGTCGGGAGGAAGAAATAGCCCTATAAAAGAGGCTATCCTAGCTCGTCGGGAGGAAGGATATAGCTTAACCTTTAGAGAAGGCTATTATAGCTCGTCGGGAGTAACTACCTAGCCTATACTTAATAGGAGGGATTACAACTCGTCGGGAGTATATAACTACCTAGCCCTACTAAAGGTACCTCTCCTAGCTTATCGAGAGTAACTACCTAGCCTAAGCTTAATAGGAGGGATCTTAACTCGTTAGGAGGAAGGGTATAGCCTAAGCTTGAGAGGAGGCTATCTTAGCTCGTCGGGAGGAAGAAATAACCTTGTAAAAGAGGCTATTTCGACTCGTCGGGACTTACCTACCTAGTCTAAGCTCTAGAATATTCTTATCGACTCGTCGGGAGTAATAACGTAGCCTAAGCTCGAGAAGGCTATCTCGGCTCGTTAGGAGTAGCTACTTAGTCCTAACGCTAAGGGCCGATCTTAGCTTGTCGGGGGGCTTAGTTATCTAACGGACCTAAGCTTCGCGGTAGAAGCTCTAGTAACTCCTTTAACGTAGGCTTTAGTAGTATAGTAATAAACCTTTAGCGTTCTTCGAACCTAATAGCGGGGTAGAAGGTACCGAATAATACTTAAACGGGTACTAAACTAAAGTAACTACCTTACCTGACGTAGCTATACCTTATTTAGCTTACTACTATAAACGGCGATTTTACGTACAGTACTAGTATTCGGTACCTGTACTCGAAAAATAATTAAGCGAATACCTTTAAATAAGTTAAAACAATATATATACAATATAGTAAGACTTATACAATAGGGTAGACGTAATATATACGAAAAACGTACTAACGTTACGATAAGGAATAGGTGTACGAAGCCCTGTCGCCCCTGAAATTCAGGGAACTTAGGGCCTGAGATATCGGTCGCTGGTTGAACGTAACGATTTGGCGTGTATCGATTGTTTTTCTTAGCGTTGACGTTCCTGTAGCGGGAATCTTAAAAAGGGGTCCGGGATACTATCCCGGAGGGGTTGGGGGAAGGAGACAACCCATTTTAGCGTGCTTAGCGTGCTTGGGACTCCACTTTTGGCCTACTTTTAGGTAGGGCGGGTTTCCCGGACCCCGACTAGACGTAAACTTCGAAAATCCATGATGACCCCACACCCTAGTGCGGGTTAAAGTATGGGGGTATTAGGATCCCGAGAGACTTATAGGAGTCGTAGTTAATAAGAAACTAAAAGGTATTATACTAGTAGTAATATTAAGGGAATAGTATATATCCTCCTTCTTTAGTCCTGTTAGGGAGAATCTCGGTAGCGATATTAAGGTATTATTATAGTTCTTACTACCCTTAAGTTCTTTCGGGGACTTCGTCGGATTAGAAGTAGTATATATCGTTAGTTAACGTATCGAAGTACTATTATAAAGTAGACGAAGGCGCTTAGTCGGTCCGAAATTAAAGTTTATAGCCTACCTAGTTATAGAAGAAAAAGTAGTCGCTAAATTACTAAAGCGGGTTATTCGGGCTAGTAATTAAAGCTAGTCTTATCTCTATCTACTCCTAGAAGAGTAAAAGATTCGTTAAAGAGATATCGATATAAGACGGGGAGTACTAGGGTTCCTTATCGTTAGTAGATTGTTACTTATAGGTATTAAAGCTAGTAAGTACCGCGTCGAATAAAATAAAAAGATAGTATATAATAGAAGTACCTAAGGTTTTTAAGAAGGGAAGGATAACCTTATCGAATAGAATAATATATTACGTATTAGTTAACTTCGGGACCGTAGTTATCGGAATCCGGTATATATAAGGAAAGATAATATAAATATTTTTACTATTAACTTAACCGAACTTATAATAGGAAAGCCGGTAAAGCTTAATATCCTTAAGTTCGTACCCTTTAGTAAGGTAGTCGTTACTTATAACGTTAACTTTAGCTATAATATAAACCGTCTTTTTAAGATACTTAATCCGTACGGGGGTTACGAAGTATTAAAGTATACTACGAATCTAGGAAAGGTCGGGGAAAATTATTATCGAAGAGTCGATATCCTAGGAAATAAGTTTTATTATATACTCCCGGTCGTTACTAAGATAAAGGTAGATCTCCGGATTTTAAGGTAAATTTAAAGTACCGGTAAAAACGGTCCGAAAATAATCGGTAAAAGGTAGGTTTTTTCGTTTCCCTTAAGTTTCCGAGGATTCGAAGGGGGCCGATCGATTACGGTTTAAACTAATAGCCTCCGCTTACTTAAACTATAATACGTCTTAAGGGCTAGAAGATAGTTTAAATATATCGTTAATCGGGTAATAAGTATTGTAGAGATTCCGATAATCGATTTCGCTAATATAGGCGGAATTACTATAGGAAATAATACTCCGATAAAGGATAATAACGACCTATTATATAATCCTCTTAGTATAATTAGGTTCCGTCTTAAGCTAATAGATAAGGTCCTCGTTAAAATATAGTAGTATATACGTAGATAATATAATCTCGTCTCGTCCTAGCCTACTTTAAACCCGGGCGAATATATTATCTTATACGCGGTTCTCCTAAGCGCTTACTAACTCGGCGTCGTTTAAGTTAATACTACCTTATAAGCTTTAACGGTTATTATCCTTATTAGCGTCGTCTAAGTTAAATATATCTTTAGCGAACTCTATATCTATATTATTAAAGCCGTTTAAGATTTAAGTTTATAGTCTCGAAGCTATAATAATAAAAAGGAATAAGGAAGTTCTTTATATTTTAAAAATTTAATTAGTAAGAAGTAATATTAAAAGGACTTTATATTACTTACTAGTAATAAAGATCTTAAGGGTTAAAGTAATCCGTTAGGATATAGGAAGGGTATTTACCTTTAAGCTTTTAAGGTTCCGACCCCTAACCCTTTTATATCTAAAGGGTATTTACCCTTCGGCTTCTAAAGGTCCGACTTTAACCCTTATATATAGGAAGGGTAATTACCCTTTAGCTTTAAAAGGAATTTATTATTAATTTAAAAAGTAAAAATAATAACAGGTAATATATACGGAATAAGGTAGTAACCCTTAAAATAGGAATACTAGTTATATATATACTTTAAAGAGATAATATTAAATAAGTAAAAGTAGTAAAGCTAAAGTAACTTACGGAAAAACTTAAAAAGTAAATTATAAAAGGAGGGGAAGGGTATTTACCCTTTAGCTTTTAAGGTTCTAACCTTAACCCTTATATAAGGGAAGGGTAATTACCCTTTAGCTTTAAAAGAAATTTTACATTAATTAAAAAAACGAAATAAAATAAAGATATATATAGAATAGGATAAGGTATATATCGTAATACTTAGAATTAAGGAATAGTAATTATAATTATACTTCTTAAAGGATTTTATTAAGAAGGTAGAATAAATTAAAGATAAAAGAACTTATAGAAAAATATATCCTATACTATAAATCTTAACGGAATAGGAAGGGTAATACCCTTCGGCTTTCTAGTAAAGAATACTTCCGGAGGCGGTTTAATCCCTAGTAAGGGAAATAGTTAGAAGAGAAAAAAAGAAAAGAGGAGAAGAAAGGTATAGGGTTATAATATAAAAGAAAAATAGTTTTATATAAAAAAAAGATAAGGGTTAGATTATTACTATAGTAATTAAAAAAAAAAATAGTATAATAAAGAAAATATAGTATATTATAATAATAATAGGAAAAGCTAAAAAGGGTTTATAAAAATCTTCTTAACTTATTTAAGTAATAGAATTTATACTTATACTTTATTATATTTCCACGACTACTATATTAAAATATTATTCTAACTAATCCGGTTTATAAAACTTATACTTTATTATTTTTCGCGACTATTATATTAAAAAAATATTCTAGCTAATCCGGTCCGTAAAACTTATACTTTATTATTTTTTACGACCGTTATATTAAAAAAAAATTCTAGCTAATCCGGTCCGTAAAACTTATACTTTATTATTTTTCGCGACTATTACGTTAAAAAAAAATTCTAACTAATCCGGTTATTAAAACCTAATATTCCTTAAGATTTCTTAAATCCTAACTAGATATATCCTTATATAATTCTAAATCGATATATCCGGTTTTTATTTATTTTAAACGATAATATTTAATTATAATATATTATAGTCGTATATTTATATTTTAATAGTTATAATACTTTAACTAACTTAAAATATATATAGTTTAGCTAAAAGACCTTAGTAATATATACGAGCTAATTTTAAACTTAAATATTATAAAACTTTATATCCTTAAAACTTAAAAACGATAACTCGTACGAAATTAATATTTTATATATAGGATATCCTAAAGATTCTAAATCGATATATCCGGTTTTTATTTATTTTAGACGATAATATTTAATTATAATATATTATAGTCGTACGTTTATATTTTAACGGTTATAATACTTTAACTAACTTAAAATATATATAGTTTAGCTAAAGAACCTTAGTAATATATACGAGCTAACCTTAAACTTAAATATTGTAAAACTTTATATCCTTAGAACTTAAGAACGATAACTCGTACGATAAAGATATTCTATATATAAGATCTTCTAAGTATCCTAAATCGATATATCTAGTTTTTATTTAATTTAGATACTAAAAAGTTAACGGAGTTTACTCTTGAAATTCTTAACGGATTCTACTCCCGGTTTCGTACGACCTACTTAAATCTTCTACTTATTCTTAACGGAGTCTACTATACTCTAACGGGGAATTAAGGTTAGGGAGGAAGGATATAGCCTAAGCTTTAAAAGGATATTCTAGTCTTGTTAGAAGGAAGGATATAGCCTTACTAAAGGTACTTCCTTAACTCGTCGGAAGTACTTAACTAGCCCTACTAAAGATACCTTTCTTAACTCGTCGGGAGTTACTACCTAGCTTAAGCTTAATAAGAGAGATCTTAACTTATCGGGACTAACCCCTTAGTATAAGCTTTAAAGGGATATTCTAGTCTTATCGGGAGTAACTACCTAGCCGAAGCTTAATAAAAGGGATCTTAACTCGTTAAAAGTAATTACTAAGCCTAAGCTTTATAGATAGTTAACTTAGCTTATCGAAAGGAAGAAATAACGCTACTAAAAGTACCTCTCCTAAGTCGTCGGGAGGAAGGATATAGCCCAAGCTTTAGAAAAACGTTCTAGTCTTATCGGGAGGAAGGATGTAGCCCTATAAAAGGTACCTCCTAGGCTCGTCGTAAGTAACTACCTAGCTAATACTCGAGAGAGGTAATCTTAACTCGTCGGGAGTAAGTCCTTAACTTAAGCTTTAAAAGGACGTTTTAGTCTCGTTAGGAGGAAGGATATAACCCTACTAAAAGTACCTTCCCTAGTTCGTCGGGAGTAACTACCTAGCCTAAGCTTAAGAGAAGGGATTTTAACTCGTCGGGAGTAATTACTTAGCCTAAGCTTAAGAGAAGGGATCTTAAATCGTTAGGAGTAGGTACTTAGCCTAAGCTTTAAAAGAACGTTTTAATCTTATTAGAAGGAAAAAGATAGCCTTACTAAAGGTACCTCTTTTAGTTTATTAAGAGGAAGGATATAGCTTAAGCTTTAAAGGGATATTATAGTTTCGTCGGAAGTAGTTACTTAACCTAAGCTTAAGAGAAGGGATCTTAGCTCGTTAGGAGGAAAGATATAGCCTAAGCTCTAGAGGAGGTTATTTAAATTCGTCGGGAGAACCTAACTAGCCCTATTAAAAGTACCTCTTCTAAGTCGTCGGAAGGAAGGATATAGCCTAAGCTTTAGAAAGACGTTTTAATCTTATCGGTAAGTAGGAGATAGCTATATAAAAAGTACCTCCTAGGCTCGTCGGGAATAACTACCTAACCTATACTCGAGAGAGGCGATCTTAACTCGTTGGGAGTAGTTACTTAACCTAAGCTTTAAAAAGATATTCTAGTCTTATCGAGAGGAAAAATATAACCTTACTAAAGGTACCTCTCTTATCTCGTCGGGAGGAAGGACTTAGCCTAAACTCTAAAGGGACGTTTTAAACTTATCGGGAGGAAGGAGATAACCTTACAAAAGGTACCTTCTAAGCTCGTCGGGAGTAACTACCTAGCCTATACTCGAGAAAGGCGATCTTAACTTATCGGGAGTAACTACTTAACCTAAGCTCGAGAGGAAGCTATCTTAGCTTATCGGAAGGAAGAAATAGCCCTATAATAAAGGCTATCCTAGCTCGTCGGGAGGAAGGATATAGCTTAAGCTTTAAAGGGATATCCTAGTCTCGTCGGAAGGAAGGAGATAGCCTTATAAAAGGTACCTCCTTAACTCGTCGGGAGGAAGGATATAGCCTAAGCTTTAGAAGGACGTTTTAATCTTATCGGGAGAAAGGAGATAGCCTTATATAAGATACCTCCTTAACTCGTCGGGAGTACTTAACTAGCTTTACTAAAGGTAGCTTTCTTAGCTCGTCGGGAGCTATTACCTAGCCTAAGCTTAATAAAAGGGATTTTAGCTTATCGAAAGTACTTAATAATTTAGCCTAAGCTCGAGAGGAGGCTATCTTAGCTCGTCGGAAGGAAGAAATAGCCTATACTCGAGAGAGGCGATTTTAACTCGTCGGGAGTAGCTATTTAACCTAAGCTTGAAAAAAGGCTATCTTAGCTTATCGGGAGGAAGAAATAACCCTATAAAAAAGGTTATCCTAGCTCGTTAGAAGTAATTACCTAGCCTATACTCGAGAGAGGTAATCTTAGCTTATCGGAAGTACTTAATAACTTAGCCTAAGCTTAAGAGGAGGCTATCTTAGCTTATCGGGAGAAAGAAATAACCCTATAAAAGAGGCTATCCTAGCTTATCGGGAGGAAGAATATAGCCCGACCTTTAGAGAAGGCTATTATAACTCGTCGGAAATAACTACTTAACTTAAGTTTAATAAAAGGAATCGTAATTCGTCGGAAGTATATAACTACTTAACCCTATTAAAGGTACTTCCCTTAGTTTATCGGGAGTAACTACCTAGCCTATACCTAAGAGAGGCGATTTTAACTCGTCGGGAGTAGTTACTTAGCCTAAGCTTTATAAAAGGTTATCTAAGCTTATCGGGAGGAAGAAATAGCCTATACTCGAGAAAGGTAATCTTAACTTATCGGGAGCGGTTACTTAGCTTAAGCTCGAGAGGAGGCTATCTTAACTCGTCGGGAGGAAGAAATAACCCTACTAAAGGTACCTCTTCTAAGTTATCGGGAGGAAGGATATAGCCCGAGCTCCGGAGGGATATTCTAGTCTTATCGGGAGGAAGTAGATAACCCTATAAAAGGTACCTTTCTTAACTCGTTAGGAGTAGTTACTTAGCCTAAGCTTTAAAGAGAGCTATTTTAACTCGTCGATAGGAAGGATATAGCCCTACTAAAGGTACCTTTCTTAACTTATCGGGAGTAGTTACTTAGCTTAAGCTCGAGAGGAGGCTATCTTAGCTTGTCGGAAGGAAGAAATAACCTTATAATAAAGGCTATCCTAGCTCGTTAAGAGGAAGGATATAGCCTAAGCTTTAAAGGGACGTTCTAATCTTATCGGGAGGAAGGAGATAGCCCTATAAAAGGTACTTCCTAGGCTTATCGGGAGTAACTACTTAGCCTATACTCGAGAGAGGCGATCTTAACTCGTTAGGAGTAGCTACTTAGCCTAAGCTCGAGAAGAGGTTATCTTAGCTCGTCGAGAGGAAGAAATAGCCCTATAAAAAAGGCTATCCTAGCTTATCGGAAGTAGTTACCTAGCCTATACTCGAGAAAGGTAATCTTAACTTATTAGAAGTAGCTACTTAGCCTAAGCTCGAGAAAAGGCTATCTTAGCTCGTCGGGAGGAAGAAATAGCCTTATAAAGAAGGCTATTCTAGCTTGTCGGAAGGAAGGATATAGCCCGACCTTTAGAGAAGGCTATTATAGCTTATTAGGAGTAACTACCTAACCTAAGTTTAATAAGAGGGATCGTAACTTATCGGAAGTATATAACTACCTAGCCCTACTAAAGGTACTTCCCCTAGCTTATCGGGAGTAACTACCTAGCCTATACCCGAAAGAAGCGATCTTAACTTATCGGGAGTAATTACTTAGCCTAAGCTCTATAGGAGGTTATTTAAGCTTATCGAAAGGAAGAAATAACCTATACTCGAGAGAGGTAATCTTAACTCGTCGGAAGCGGCTACTTAGCTTAAGCTCGAGAGGAAGCTATCTTAGCTCGTCGGGAGGAAGAAATAACCCTACTAAAGGTACCTCTCCTAGGTCGTTAGGAGGAAGGATATAGCCTAAGCTCTAGAAGGACGTTTTAGTCTCGTCGGAAGGAAGGAGATAACCTTATAAAAAATACCTCCTAGGCTTATTAAGAGTAACTACTTAGCTTATACTCGAGAAAGGCGATCTTAACTTATCGGGAGTAATAAGTTACGAAATTATACCCTAAGCTTTAAATTACTACTAGGGTAGAACTTACTAAACCTTATATAGGGTAAAGCTCCCTAAACCCTTTATAGGGTAGATTTCCCCGGACCCTTAGCGGGGTAGATTTCCTAAACCCTTTATAGGGTAGATTTCCTAAACCCCTTATAGGTAAAACTTCCTAAACCCCTTACGGGTAGATTTCCTAAACCCCCTACGGGGTAAATTTCCTAAACCCCCTACGGGTAAAACTTCCTAAACCCCCCTATAGGTAGATTTCCTAAACCCCCTACGGGGTAGAGTTTCCTAAACCCTTTACGGTACGGAATTTCTTATATACCCTAATAAATAAAATTAGCTAAACCTATCTAGGGATAAATATCCTATACTACTCTATAATAAAGGGAAAATAGCTATAAAAATAAGCGATCTTAACTCGTCGGGAGCGGTTATTTAGCCTAAGCTCGAGAGGAAGCTATCTTAGCTCGTCGGGAGGAAGAAATAACCTTATTAAAGGTACCTTTCTTAAGTCGTCGGGAGGAAGGATATAGTCTAAGCTTTAAAGGGATATTTTAGTCTTATCGGGAAGAAGAAATAGCCTTACTAAAGGTACTTTTCTTAACTTATCGGAAGTAATTACTTAGCTTAAGCTTTAAAGAAGGCTATCCTAACTCGTCGATAGGAAGGATATAACCCTACTAAAAGTACCTCTCTTAACTCGTCGGGAGGAAGGATATAATTTAAGCTTAATAAGAAAGATCTTAACTCGTCGGAAGGAAGGGTATAACCTAAGCTCGAGAGGAGGCTATCTTAGCTTATCGGAAGGAAGAAATAACCTTATAAAAAAGGCTATCCTAGCTCGTTAGAAGGAAGAATATAGCCCGACCTTTAAAGAAGGCTATTATAGCTTATCGGGAGTAACTACCTAACCTATACTTAATAGGAAGGATCGTAACTCGTCGGGAGTATATAACTACTTAGCCTTACTAAAGGTACTTTTCCTAGCTCGTCGGGAGTAACTACCTAGTTTAAGCTTAATAGGAGGGATCTTAACTCGTCGGGAGGAAGGGTATAGCCTAAGCTCGAGAGAAGGCTATCTTAGTTCGTTAGGAGGAAGAAATAGCCCCGTAAAAGAGGTTATCTCGACTCGTCGGGACTTACTTACCTAGTTTAAACTTTAAAATACCTTCGTCGACTTATTAGAAGTAATAATATAGTTTAAGCTCGAGAAGGTTATTTTAGCTTATTAAGAGTAGTTATTTAGTCCTAGCGCTAAGGGCTAATTTTAGCTCGTCGGGGGGCTTAGTTATTTAACGGACTTAAGCTTTACGGTAAAAGCTTTAATAACTTTTCTAACATAGGCTCTAGTAGTATAGTAATAAACCTTTAACGTTCTTCGAACCTAATAACGGGGTAGAAAGTACTAAATAATACTTAAATAGGTACTAAATTAAAGTAACTACCTTACCCGATATAGCTATACCTTATTTAGCTTACTATTATAAACGGCGATTTTATATATAGTACTAGTATTCGGTACCTATATTTAAAAAATAATTAAACGAATACCTTTAAATAAGTTAAAATAATATATATATAATATAGTAAGACCTATATAATAGGGTAGACGTAATATATACAAAAAATATACTAACATTACAATAAGGAATAGGTATACGAAGCCTTATCGCCCCTAAAATTTAGGGAACTTAAGGCCTAAAATATCGGTCGCTAGTTAAACGTAACGATTTAACGTACATCGATTATTTTTCTTAGCGTTAACGTTCCTATAGTAGGAATCTTAAAAAGGGGTACGGGATACTATCCTAGAGGGGTTAGGGGAAGGAGATAACCTATTTTAGTATACTTAGCGTACTTAGGACTTTACTTTTAGCCTACTTTTAGGTAGGGCGGGTTTCCTAAACCCCGACTAGACGTAAACTTCGAAAATCTATAATAACCTTATACCTTAGTATAAGTTAAAGTATAGGGGTAGTAGAACGGCTAGAAAAATAGGACTCGCTTTCTAAATATACGAACTAGAGGGTTTTTAAAGTCCTTTAAGGGTAGCTAGTCTTACGCTTAACTCGAGGGTAAAGATATAAGTTCCTAAAGATTAAGGGTTTTAAAGCGTAGTCGAGATTAAAAGCGAGGGGAGTCTTCCGGAGGGTTAACGCCTACGAGTCGTTTTTACGGTAGCTTATTTAACGATAGTCGAGATTAAAAGCGAGGGGGGTCCTTTAAAGGGTTAGCGCCCGCGAGTCGCTTTTATAGTAACTTATTTAACGATAGTCGGGAGAAAATAAGGCGTTAGGTTCGTACCCCGGCGAAGCGACTTAATATCTTTATTAGATAAAAAGTTTTCCGCTAGGTAATAAATAGTTATAATTATAGCGTAGTAGTAACTAGCTATAAAGGGGCGATTTTAACGGATACTTTAGGTAAAGTAGATAAAAGGGTTTAGAAAAGGGAAATTAAATTATATACGAATAATTAAGGTTAATATAGGTAGGGTACCTTTAATACTTTAATTAAGTTATAGTAATAAAGTTTTTATATTAAGGTTAAATATATAAGCTATACGATAAGATAAGGTAAGATAATCTTAACTTAAAAAGCTAAAGGGTATTTACCCTTAGGCTTTCCTAAGACCTAAAGGGTATTTATTTTTTAGTTATCCCGAAACCTATAAGGTACTTACTATTATACTTTTTCTATATAGAAAGGGTATTTACCCTTAAGCTCTCTCTCGAGTTATAAAGTATTTATTTTTCGGCTTTCCCGAAACCTATAGGATACTTACTATTATACTTTCTCGATATTTAAAGGGTATTTACCTTTAGGCCTTTCCGAAAGTAAAAGGGTATTTAAATTTTAACTTTCTCTTACTACTTTATAAATAATATAATATTAAATCGAAAGTAACTAGTTAAGGAAGATAAGATATAATATTCTTAATATATAGGAATTTTTTTTATAACTAAAGGGTAAATACCCTTAAGCTTAATTTTCTTTTCTCGGAATAATAAAAAGGAAGTAAGGAAAAATAAAAATAATATAAACTAGGAGAGAATATAATATATAAGAAGTAAAGGAATCTTAAATTAAATAACTATATTAGTTTATCTTTATTATTAATCGGTTAATACTATATATACCTTACTAGGATTCGGTTTATATATTCGTAGCCTTAAGGTTATAGGCGGGTTTAATTACTTTTATAATAAGCTTTAGGGTATTATCGGCGTCGAAAAGGAGTTTAACGATAGGAGCTTTTATTTTAGCTTTAGGGAGAATAGGTTATTACCGGGAGTTTTTAAACTGTTTATTAAGGTATTCGGCTATTTAGTTCGTCCGGCTAAAAGAAGTTATAAAAGTAACTAAGTCGTCCGTATAAAGGCGGGCTTCGAACTCCTCGTAGCTATAAATTATCCTTATATATTAAAGTCTCGGCTTTAGCGGTATATTATTAGGGAGGGCTAATATAAGTAAAGTAACCTTAAAAGTATTATCTTATAGAAAGTAACTAGTTAATTAAAACTCGCGCTTCGGGTTATAACGCTAGGTAATAATATTCCGTATACCTTCGTATATCGAGATTAAAGTTCCGTTCGTTAGTAAAAGTATCGCGTTATATTACTTTAATATCCGGTAATATAAAAGCCCGAATAGATTCGGTTTATTAAGGGTATTATCGTCGATTTAAGAAAGCGCGGCGTATACTAACTAATAGTCGATAAAGTAGGAGAGTCTTTAGATTTAATTCTACCTTATCGCCTTATTCGTTACCTACTCCGTATTAAAGTAAAGGTATATTAGGAAAAGCTATAGCTACCGTAGGTAGGTAATAATACTAGGCTTAAATATCTTCGATTTCCTAGTATTAGAAGTACGAACGAAGCGTATCTTTATTCTATTAACATACTCCTTAATAGTAACGGAAAGGCCTTAGAAGGTAAAGGATATAATTTTATCGACGATAATAGTCTTATACGTTTCCGTAAATTCCCTCGGATTTATAAAAAGCTATATTAACGTATCGTAACGTAGGCTTCGTAGGAGAAAGTTTATAATCCCCTTAAGGATAAATTCCTTCTAAAGTATATCGAACTTTTAATAATCCTTTAAAAGCGTAAGGAACTTATCTAACTACTAACTAATAGTTACTTAATAAAGGATTCGATACCGGTTCGTCCGGAAGGTATAATTGGGGATCGTAAGTATACCGTTAAACTCCTTCTTAATAGTAAATTTCTCCTAATTTATAATATCTAGCTAAAAGGTAAAGCCGGTTTCTAAGAGAATTTTCGCTATACCTATTCTAGGATATTTCTAGATTCTAGGTTCCTTTCCTTTACCCTAAGTATTAATATCTCGACTAGGGCGATTTAAAAGTAAATAGGATTAACGGGGGTTAAGTATCGAGATAAAGTAATATAGAGAGAGTAGAAGGAGATAGAATAGATTAACGGTTCCTTATAGTACCCGAGCGATAGGATTTACGGTCTTATAATAATACTATATAATATCTAGGGCTTTAATATATTTATCGATATTTCCTTTAAGGAATTGGATAAAAAGAGTACTAGAAATAGTAAAATATTTATAATATAAAAACTCTTTATAAGGTTATACTTATTAAGCGGGGTTAGTTATATCGAATATACTAAAGTAAAATACCTTTAACTCTTACTAATAAGGAATATTAGGATTAACCTTATCCTCTCCCTTAAGAACCTTAGTAAAGTTTATATTATTTATCTAGTAAAAACCTTTATAATACTTAGTATTTACTACTTAGATAAGTAAAGTAAACTCGGTACTAACGCGAAGCTTAATACGGTAACTAAAGTTATTAAGATCTTATCGTAATATCGACTAAAGATACTTAACGTCGTTCTTAAATAAAGAGAAAACCCCCTCCCGCGAAAACTTAGTATACTTTACTACTATAGCGATAGTATACTACTAACGTTTTAGGTAAACGATATAGTTAAGCCCGGCCCGGTTAAATAGGATTTTCCTAGTTCTCTTAAATAACTTTTCGGTAACCGAGTAACTTTAGATATAACGGATACTATATTTCCAAAGTAGAGATAATAAAGGAGGTTCGTATATAACTAAGGCTATATCCCGGAGGTTATATAACGGCTATTCCTAAGCCGTTTTAACCTTTCTCGGAGGATTTATAGGTTTTAGTTCGCCTAACTTTAAGATCTTGAGAGACTTATAGAAGTCGTAGTTAATAAGAAACTAAAGGGTATTATATTAGTAGTAACGGCGAGGGAGTAGTATATATCCTCCTTCTTTAGTCCTATTAGGGAGAATCTCGGTAGCGATATTAAGGTATTATTATAGTTCTTACTACCCTTAAGTTCTTTCGGGGACTTCGTCGGATTAAAAGTAGTATATATCGTTAGTTAATATATCGAAGTACTACTATAAAGTAGACGAAGGCGCTTAGTCGGTCCGAAATTAAAGTTTATAGCCTACTTAGTTATAGAAGAAAAAGTAGTCGTTAAATTACTAAAGCGGGTTATTTAGGTTAGTAATTTAAGCTAGTCTTATCTCTATTTACTCCTAAAAGAGTAGAAGATTCGTTAAAGAGATATCGATATAAGACGGGAAGTACTAAGGTTCCTTATCGTTAGTAGATTATTACTTATAAGTATTAAAGCTAGTAAATACCGTATCGAATAAAATAAGAAGATAGTATATAATAAAAACGCTTAAGGTTTTTAAAAAGGGAAGGATAACTTTATTAAATAAAATAGTATATTATATATTAGTTAACTTCGGGACCGTAATTATCGGAGTCTAGTATATATAAGGAAAGACGATATAAATATTTTTACTATTAACTTAACTAAACTTATAGTAAGGAAGCCGGTAAAGCTTAATATCCTTAAGTTCGTACCCTTTAATAAGGTAGTTGTTACTTATAACGTTAACCTTAACTATAATATAAACCGTCTTTTTAAAATATTTAATCTACGCGGGGGTTATAAAATATTAAAATATACCGCGAATCTAGGAAAGGTTAGGGAAAATTATTATTAAAAAGTCGATATCCTAGGAAATAGGTTTTATTATATACTCCCGGTCGTTATTAAGATAAAGGTAGATTTCCGGATCTTAGGGTAAATTTAAGGTACCGGTAAAGACGGTCCGAAAATAATCGGTAAGGGGTAGGTTTTTTCGTTTCCCTTAGGTTTCCGAGGATTTAAAAGGGGCTAATCGATTACGGTTTAAACTAATAGCCTCCGCTTACTTAAACCGTAACGTATCTTAAAGGCTAGAAAATAGTTCGAATATATCGTTAATCGGGTAATAGGTATTATAAAGATTCCGATAATCGATTTCGCTAACATAAACGGAATTACTATAGGAAATAATACCCTAACGAAGGATAATAATAACCCGTTATATAATCCTCTTAATATAATCGGGTTCCGTCTTAAGCTAGTAGATAAAGTCTTTATTAAAATATAACGGTATATATATAGATAATATAATCTCGTCTCGTCCTAGCCTATTTTAAACCTAGGTAAATATATCGTCTTATATATAGTTCTCTTAAACGCTTATTAACTCGGCGTCGTCTAAGTTAATACCGCCTTATAGGCTTTAATAGTCGTTATCCTTATCGGCGTTATCTAAGTTAAATATATCTTTAACGAACTCTATATCTATATTATTAAAGCCGTTTAAGATTTAAGTTTATAGTCTCGAAGCTATAATAATAAAGAGGAATAAGGAAGTTCTCCGTATTTTAAAAATTTAATTAGTAAGAAGTAATATTAAAAGAACTTTATATTACTTACTAGTAACAAAGATCTTAAAGGTTAAAGTAATCCGTTAAAATATAGGAAGGGTATTTACCCTTAGGCTTTTAAGGTTTTAACCTTTAACTTTTTTATATCCGAAGGGTATTTACCTTTCGGCTTTTAAAAGTCTAACCCTAACCCTTATATATAGGAAGGGTAATTACCCTTTATGATAAATGGCTATGTGTGATGAGGCACTTCGATTTACTACCTAGAGTACTGTAACTATAGATGTGTGATGTGAAGGCTGAAGAAGAGAGGAAAAGAGAGGACTCTGGAGCCTCCCGGATCCAGTGGGCTAAATATAGGGGCGTGCCAAGGCCTAGAGGCATGTGCCGTAGTGGGAGTGTAGAGCGTAGTGGCAGAGGCTGGCAGAGCCAGGCAGGGCGCGTAGCGGTGTACGTAACAGTCCCCCGGTTTGAAAAAATGCTATCGTCCTCGATGGCCGATCAAGGGTCCTCCAAGAAGTGAAATCCTCTAAGAAATGAAAAGGTATAAGGAAAGCAAGGTTGCAAGGTGCCGTGCAAGGTACGGAAAAATCGATCATCCCATCTCTGCAAGGCCAGGCGGCAGTGTGGCACGTGGCAGTCTGTTACGCCGGGGTCTGGCGCGCCGGGGTCTGGCGCGCCGGGGTCTGGCGCGCCGGAAGGTGGTGGCCAAGACTTGGTTGCCCTGCCAGAGGTTGTGATTACGCCGAAATGGGTTGCCGGCTACGGGCGGCGGCAGGGGTCGCCGGCGAGGCGCCTGCCCGCCGTTGTTTACATCGCGAGGGCGGTGTTTGTGTGTGTCTCCCTTGTTTACATCGCTGGGGCGATGTGTGTGTGTATGCCTTATTCAGGCCACGGCGGCGGCGACGGCGGCGGCGGCGGGAGGGTTGTCGAGGCTGGAGTCTGGGAGACGGGAGTCTGGGAGACGGGAGTCTGGGAGACGGGAGTCTGGAGGCTGGAAGACGGAGCTTGTGGAGCGCGTGGCGCGCGTGCGAGCGCGTGGGAGGTGGTTGGTGTGCCTTGTCGCGAGAGGGTGGGAGATGGCGGTCTGGGAGACGAGAGTCTGGGAGACGAAAGTCTAGTGGGAGACGGTGGTTTGTGGGAGCGCCTGCGGGCGCGTGGAAGTTGGTTGTGTGCCCTGTCGCGAGAGGGTAGGAGGTGGTTATTGGAGGTCGAAATGGGGGCGCGGAGCGCGTTGGGTGGGTTGGGTTGCGGAAAAAAGAAGAACGGAGGCTCTGATCAGAGAGTCCAAGCTACCATTGATAAATGGCTATGTGTGATGAGGCACTTCGATTCACTACCTAGAGTACTGTAACTATAGATGTGTGATGTGAAGGCTGAAGAAGAGAGGAAAAGAGAGGACTCTGGAGCCTCCCGGATCCAGTGGGCTAAATACAGGGGCGTGCCAAGGCCTAGAGGCACGTGCCGCAGTGGGAGTGCAGAGCGCAGTAGCAGAGGCTGGCAGAGCCAGGCAGGGCGCGTAGCGGTGTACGCAACACTTTAGCTTTAAAAGGAATCTATTATTAATTTAAAAAGTAAAAATAATAACGGGTAGTATATATAGAATAAAGTAGTAACCTTTAAAATTAGGAATATTAATTATATATATACTTTAAAAAGATAATATTAGATAAGTAAAAGTAGTAAAACTAAAGTAACTTACGGAAAAATTTAAAAAGTAGATTATAAAAGAAGGGGAAGGGTATTTACCTTTCGGCTTTTAAGGTTCTAACCTTAACCCTTATATAGGGGAAGGGTAATTACCTTTTAACTTTAAAAGAAATTTTACATTAGTTAAAAAAACGAAATAAAATAAAGGTATATATAAAATAAAATAAGGTATATATTATAATACTTAAAATTAAGGAATAGTAATTATAATTATACTTTCTAAAAGATTTTATTAAAGAGGTAGAATAAATTAAAGATAAAAGAACTTATAGAAAAATATATCCCGTATTATAAATCTTAACGGGATAGAAAAGGTAATACCCTTCGGCTTTCTAGTAAAAAATACTTCCGGAGGCGGTTTAATCTTTAATAAGAGAAATAATTAGAAGAGAAAAAAAGAAAAAAAGAGAAGAAGGATATAGGGCTATAATATAAAAGAAAAATAATTTTATATAAAAAAAAGATAAGAGTTAAATTATTACTATAGTAATTAAAAAAAAAAATATAATAAAGAAAATATATTATATTATAATAATAATAAAAAGAGTTAAAGGAAGTTTATAAAAATCTTCTTAACTTATTTAAGTAATAAAACTTATACTTATACTTTATTATATTTCTATAACTATTATATTAAAATATTATTCTAGTTAATCCGGTTTATAAAACTTATACTTTATTATTTTTCGCGACTATTATATTAAAAAAATATTCTAGCTAATCCGGTCTATAAAACTTATACTTTATTATTTTTCGCGACCGCTACGTTAAAAAAAAATTCTGGCTAATCCGGTCTGTAAAACTTATACTTTATTATTTTTCGCGACTACTATGTTAAAAAAAAATTCTGGCTAATCCGGTTATTAAAACTTAATATTCCTTAAGATTTCTTAAATCCTAACTAGATATACCCTTATATAATTCCGTTAAAACTTAAACTCCTAGTCCGGAGTACTAGGGTTTAAGTAGAGAGTATAGATCCTTCTTAAGGATACCTTACCTAAGAGCTGTTAGTACGAGATTATTAAGTTTTAGAGGAAAAGGGGCGATAATAGTAAAAGTAACTTTATAGCCCTTTTTTAAAAGATAGCGTAGCTATTCGGAAGCGTTTAAACGTAAGAGGTGGCTTTAAGGCGCCTCCTTAAGTAGAAGTAGTAAGCTAGCTAACCCTTTAACGAGTTCTTTAGCCGTTAGGAAGGCTTACTTAACGCCGCCGGGGGTTCCTTATAGTAAGATAAAGCTAAATTAATAATATTACAGTCCGCGCTTTATTACTTCTTAACCGATTAACTTATATCGGTTTTTATATTTATTACCTTCGTCGACTTTACTAATAAGCTTTATAAAATCGGAGCTCGTTACTAAGCCTTAACGAAGGGTATTACCTTAGAAAGGAAGTACCGTAAGCGCTTAAGGAATAAGAAGAATAACGGGAACCCTTTTAACGCCTAGTAAGCCGGTACGGTTACCTTTTATAGGGTAGACTACGATAACGACGTTATTATAGTAATATCCTCTTAAGCCGCCCTTAGTTATAAGGGCCGAGACGGTAGCCGGGGTAGCTAAGGCTAAGGTAAGGGAGGTATTACCGTTAATATTAAAGCTTAACGCACGGCTTAGGCGATTAACAAAGAGAGGAACGCTCGGCGTACCGCGGGACGTTATCTCCGTTACGGTACGACGGGCTACTTTATCTCTAACTACCCTTATCGCCCGGCTAGGAACCTAGACGCTTAGCCGCCGATCTATATAGCCGCCGTTAACGTAGCCCTTACCCTCGAGGAGGAGAACGTCGGCGCCTCGGAGTTAAAAAACTAGTCGCTCCGGAGTAAAGTCGGGTTTTAAAGCTTAAAGTAAGTACGTATAGTTATAAAAGAGTTCGTAAATAAAGATAAATTATTCGAGACTCCTTTTATTATTCCGTTAATTATAAGCGGCGAATACCTAATTAACGCGTTCGTTAATAGTAGCTATATATATTATTCCGCGGTTAATAAAATTATAACGGAGGAGTTAAATTTACCTATTATCCCTATTACCCTACGGTAATTAAAGGGGGTATTAAAGGCTATAATAGCCTTAGCGATCTTTAGTATAACGATTTTCGTTAAAAAGCTAGCGGAAGTAGTTTAAATAATCGCGGCTTATATTATCCTTATAATAAAGTTCCCTATCGTACTAGGAAAGCCGTAGTTAAAGAATATAAACGTTTACGTAAAGGAGAAGAGAAGTACGTTATAGTATAAAGTTATAAGAAAAAGGATCCCCCTTATAAACTTTAAACGTAACGTAGTTATACCGTTTATTAACGAGTTAAAGGTAGTAATACTAATAATAACGAGTACGTTCGTTTAGTCGGTTAAAAAGGCCCGATAGTACCTACGGAAGACGTTAAGAGAGGTAACGGAAGCCGTAGCTTATTTTAAGGTTAGCCTCGTAAACGTAGAAAAGGCGTTATAATAAAAGACGGTAATACCGGAGGCTATACTTAGGAAGATAATCCCTAAGGAATATTACAACCTCCTCCTATTATTCCGAAAGATCGAGGCCGATAAGTTAAATCCGTATCGGCTAGGAGTAAACTACTTTATCCCCTTCCTTAAGGACGACTAGGGCTATAATCTTACCCCTTCCTTCGGTAGCTTATATAGTATATCTAGAGAGAAGCTTCTAGTTTTAAGGAAGACGATCCGCGATTTACTAGATAAGGGGTTTATTAAGCTTAGTAACTTTAATATAACATCGCTAATCCTTTTCGTTAAAAAGTTTAACGGTAGATTACGATTTTACTATAATTATCGGAGGCTAAATAAGATTATAAGGGCCGACTACTACCCTTTCCCCCTAATCTTAGAAACTCTTCGCCGTTTATAAGGAGCCCGTTAGCTAACTAAGGTCGACGTCGTCTAAGCCTTTTATAAGATCCGTATTGTTAAGGGTAAGGAATAAAAAACCGTTTTCTATACGCGCTACGGCCTATTCGAGTAAAACGTAATACCCTTTAGTTTAAACGGGGCCCCTATTACTTTTTAAAAGTATATTAATAATATACTTAAGGAGTACTTTAATAACTTCGCCTCCGCCTTTATCGACGACGTTATTATTTACTTATTAAGGTCTCGAGCCGATTATATACGTAAAGTTCGTAAGGTACTCGAAAAGTTAAAGTCCGTTAGCCTATACCTAGACCCCGAGAAGTATAAGTTCGCTATTAAAACTATTAAGTATCTTAGCTTTATTATTTATATCGGCGTAAGGATTTAGGCGGACTTTAAAAAGGTTAAGGCCGTACTAAAGTAAGAAGCCCTTATTATATAAAAAGGGTTTTATAGTTTCCTAAGGTTTATTAACTACTACTAGATATTTATCCTTAACTTCTCGGGGGTAGCCGCCCTAATAACGGAACTAACCGGAAAAGGGGTCCCTTTCCTTTAGGGTAAGGACTAAGATTACGCCTTTTACCTTATAAAGTCGCTCTTTATAAAGGCGCCTATCTTTATAAAGTAGAAAGACGACTCGCCTATATTCCTTAAGGCGGATTATAACGGCTTTATCTTAAGGAGGGTTTTAATATAGGAGGTAGATAAAGTCCGTTACCCCGTTACTTTCTACTCGAAGAAGCTTACCCTTATAAAACGGAACTACCCTATTTACGATAAGGAGATATTAGCTATTATCCGTTACTTAAAGTAGTAATAGGCCGAACTCCGTAGCTATAAGACGTTTACTATCCTAACGGATTACCGGAACCTCGAATACTTTATAACGCGCTAGTCGTTTTCTAAGCGTTAGATATAGTAGGCCGAGTATTTATTACGGTTTAACTTCGAGATCTGATATAAGCCTAGTAAAAACGCTATAGTTCTAGACGCTTTCTCGTATAGAGACTAGGACCGGCCTACCGTTAACGACTTTAAAGCCCGCGAGCTATAGATAATCCCCGATAACGCGCTTCGGAAGTATATTATCCCCGTTAGCGTAACTTCGTTAAAGGGGAACTTAAGTATACCTAAGATATAGGTATTTTAAGATTCGGAACTATAACGCCTTTAGAATAAAGTACTCGTTTAAGACTCCTTATACTAGGCGGTATTCTAGGCCGTTAGAGATAGGGCTTATAAGCTAGACGTAAGGATATAGCTAAAGGTATAACTCGGCGATTACTTTATCGACTAAGGTAGTAGGCTCCGGTACCGTAAACGCCTTTAGGTTCCGGGTATAGCTACGGTCTCCGCTACCGACGTTAAAGAAAAGAAGAACTCCCCTAACGAAGACGTTAACTAGCTAAGGACTCGCCTTATTTAGTAAGCTTATAACGCTTACGTTATCGAATATCCGGGTCGAGATAGTACTATCTCTACGGTCTTAAAGAGCTTTTACTAGCCCTTATTAGGGTACTACGTCCGGCGTTTCCTTCGTAACTACAACGTTTACGGTAGTACGAAGATTTAACGCTCTTATAAGTAAGGCCTCCTTAAACCCTTACTAATCCCTGATAGATTCTGGAAGGATATCTAGATAAACTTTATTACAAACTTCCCCCTATCGGATAGGAACTGTTACTTATAGGTTATTAAGGACCGTTTAAGTAAGGAGGTAGTACTAGAACCGATAAAGTTTATATCCGTAAAGTACTATACCGAGCGTTTCTTATAGTATTAGGCGCGTTACTACTAGTAACTTAAGTCGATCGTAAGTAATAAGGGGTTAAATTAAATTAACGAGTTCTAGTAGTACTTATATTATATCTTAGGGATTAAGTAGCGACTAAGTACCGCCTATTACCCCGAGACTAACGGAGGGACCGAGTATATAAACTAAGAGATCTAGGCGTACTTAAGGGCGTATGTATCGTTTAATTAGGACGATTAAGTTAAGTAATACCTTACGGCGTAGATAGCTTTAAACGTACGTACTAATACCGCTACGAGTATATCTCCCTTCTTCGCGACCTATAGCTATTACCCGGATCTTATTACCCCGGTACTAGGCTCCGAGGAGGAGGAGGGCTTAACCTCGTTAACGGAGGATCGCGCCTATTAGTTTATAGAGAAGACGACTTAAATCTCGGACCTTTACTAAGCGGCTATAATAGCCGCTACCGTTAACGCCGAACGTAATACTAATAATAAAAAGTCTCCCGTAAAGTAGTTTTAAGTAAGTAATAAAGTCTAGCTAAACCTCCGAAACTATAACTTTAGCTACCTTAAGAAGAAGCTAGATTTCCTTTATATTAAGTATACCGTCGTTAAGGTAATTAACTCGTACGTTATCGAGCTAGCTAACCTTCTATTTAAGATTTACCCCTACTTTTACGTTTAACTCCTCCGTCGCGCTAGCTTAAACCTTATATTAAGGTAACTTATTATCGACTTATAGCCTAGCCCTATCGAGGAGGATTATTACGTAGTTTAAGAAGTCCTTTACGCTTATACTAAAAAGGTCGGACGGGGGTTTCGTCGAAAGGTATTAATAAGATAGCTAAGCTAGTAAGTTCTAACGTAAGAGCCGCTTTCTAATATCCTTAAAGAGAACGAAGCCCGTCGTATATTCGAAGAACTTTATAACCCTACCGAAGAAAACGATAATACCTTCGCCGAGTATACGGCTAAGGATAACGCGAAAAAGGATAAGTTACGGAAAGGAGTATAGAAAATAGGCGTATAAGAGTTCTTATCCCTAGTAAAAGGAAAGGTTACGCTGTTAAAGGTAACGGTAGCTAATACTATTTATAAGTCCTCCTCCTCCTCCCCCTCCTCCTCCTTTACTACCCCCTTTACTATTAAAAGGGCTTAAATATAAGCCTTTACTTAATTTATAATAAACGTTACTATACGCTTAACTATATAGTCCGTTAACATAGACCTAAAGGCCGCGAGTAAGACCGTAGGGTTAGCGGTAACGGGCTTCCCGTAGATAATAAAGGCCGCCTTAACCGAGCTAGAAAGGACCGCTACGTTATTACTAAGTATTTTAATAAAGTTAATAATTTATATAGCGATAATTAACGGAGCTTAGGGGATTATTTACGCGGTAAAGACGGCGCTTAAGGCCGATAGGGCGGCTATCTTTCCGATAACGTAAACGCCCGTCTTAATATAAGTAAGTTGTAGTTCTTACTTCTCGGAAAAAGCGGTATAACCTCCAGCTACCTCCTAAATAATATAAAGGGGCTATAGGTATAAGGGTAACGTACGGTACGGTTTCTTATTACCGGTATAACCGGTATAAACGCTTCCCTTACGGAAGGTCTTTTAAACCTTCTTAAGGTAAGGGATCCCTACTACCGAGTAATACTTATACGCGTAAGCGTAGTACTTTAATAGCTCGGCCGTAATTATTATAGCTTTAATAAGGGCCGTAGCCCCGCCTTCCTTATCGTAAACCTTCTTCTATAACTAATTAACCTCTCTTTTATAACGATAACATAGTAGCTAATACGTACGGTAAGGGGCTTATCGGCGAGGTTAACCTATAAGGAAGTTAGTTAAGTTTTAAGAGAGTCGGTTAATCGTAAGATAAAACTTACCGAAGCTTTACGCTTATACGCGGAGCCCGGCTGCCTACCCGGGGGAGTAGGAGTACCGGCGGGGGTCTCGGGGATCTCCTCCTCGATAAAGGGGAGGATAAAGGCGCGGGGGCTGGAGGAGACGCGGGCGGCGATACGAGCGGCGTCGGCGGTAACGCGGGCAGCCGTAGCGGTAGCGGGGTCGGGGGTAACGGCGGCGGCGGCGACGGGGTTCGTAGTAGGGGGAGGGGAGCCGAACTCGCCCTCGTCGTCCGATAGGTACGGTATTTTCTTTTATCTATTTTAATCGGAGTTTAGCGGTATATAAGGGAGTAGGAGCGATCGGAAGACTTACGGCTTAGTAGTAGTAGTACGGTTATCGCGTTAGTCTAAGGCCGAGGGAAAAAGGAAGGAAAATATAGCGGTAGGAGCGTTAGTAAGATTTCCTTTAGTATTTATTTTAGTAGTACGGCTTTATAAGGCCGTAAGGTAGTAAAAGTAGGGCGGGGGGCTTATGTAACAGGTCTAGCCTAATGTGTAGAGCTTGGCTTCGCTTTCGCTTCCCCGATAGTACTCGCTAAGTAACAGCTAGCGGAAGGCCTCCGTAGTAAAGCCTACGTCCAGGGCTTGGCCTCTATAGTATACCCTAGGGGCGCCTACTCCCCCTTTCTACTATTTCTCTCTTTCTTCTTTATAGTTAGTTTAATATAGTACTACGATTACTAATAGAGCTATCTTTGGCAGCTACCGTAACAGCTGGCAAATCGGACTGGACTGATACTTAACTAACACTTCATCATAGCATCGCTTCGTACTTCCCCCCCGCCCGAGGCAAGCTGCACAATCTCAAGGAGCTGCGCGCTACCTCCCTCGAAAGCACCGTCGTTGTTAACAGCTTCTTCCTCGACTACTTTGTCGCCCCTCGCGTCCCGTCCTACCAGCCCCCGTTTGCCATGCTGCTCGACGTAGCCCACAACACGGCCGCCATCCCGGGCTCCGGCGACATCCCCGTCGTCTTTACCCATACCTTTAACATTGCGCGCTTCGTCCCGGCGCTCTTAGCTAAGCCCAAGTGGGACGAGACGACGTACATCATCGGCGACAAGTTGACGTGGAATGAGTTTCTGGCTCTTACCGAGGAGGCCAAGGGCGAGAAGTTTACCGTAGTCTACGACTCGGTCGAGACGCTCAAGACTGGTGTCGTCACCGAGTTGCCCTCGCATCCGTCTATGTATGCTATCTTTCCCAAGCCGATGCTGCAGGGTATGTTTGCCGCCTTTGGCGTCATGTTTGAGGACGGCGCGTTTGATCTATCGCCGGCGAGCACGTTGAACGAGGAGTTTCCCGACATCAAGGCGCGGACTGTCAAGGAGCTAGTGTTTGAGGCGTGGAAATAGTACCGATAGGAACCAAGGCAGAAAGAATGCGAGCAGGCCCTGAATCACCCCGTGTCTAGACAGTGCAACCGCGATAGGAATAGCGTAGCATGGACCGGCAGAGCTGCTTCGACCTTAACTAGTTCCCGGCGATGGCTAAGACGATGAGGTTATCCGGGCGCTTCGGCCCCGGGCCGACGATGGAGGGGACGACTATGGAGAGGGCCGAGCTCCAGCTTCTCGGACAAGTCGAGCTCCAGCTTCTCGGACAAGCCCGGCTAGGCGGCTGGGTGCAGCCACAGATCCCAGTCCTTAGCGCACACCTCCACGGGGCGACCTGCTGCGCGACTCGGCCAGTCGGGCGCAGGTGCTTCAGCGTCTGGTCGCCGATCGAGAAAGTCGCCGCTATGGAGCCGAGCTCCGGGATATGTTCCCAATGGTAGTGCGGTAGCGAACGAGGTGGCGGCGACGCTGTGGTTGCGCAGCGTCTCTGCGAGGTCGGTAGCGGGAGTGTCGATGACCAGCTCACCCGGGGATAGCGAGTTGACCTTCGCCGGGTCGCCGCCGAGCTCCTTGATGGCCTCACGCATAGTGGCGAGGACCACGACACAGGGTGCGTAACTGAAGCCCTGAATCACGTGGGCCGGCGTGAACTGTATCTCCTGGCTGAGCTACGCCTGGGAATCCCACCGCCGATAGCACCGATATAGTCGGCGGTGATGTTTGCATCGTCCTCGGTACGGTAGTCCTGCGATCGTCAGCCATCACTTTCCCCCTTGCTTTCATCGCGACTACACCTACCGTCTAGCCCTTGCATAAGTCTCTGGTGTGCATCTATCGCCGGGGTGATGCAGAGGCACAGGGCCCATTTGGGAGAGCGGCCGCCGCTGCACCTCCTCGGCCCGGACCGCTTCGGCGAGCACGCACCGTCCACCGTTGCTCAACGTCGCGCGCACACCGATCGCGGCGGTGGACGCATCCGCGTGACCTCCCCGTGGAACACCTCTATAGATGAGTGGATCAACTCCTACGCATTAACCGGGCGCGGTACTGCTAGGCCATGGGAACTCCATGAGTAACGTCGCGTGGCTCCCTTGACCCACGTGAACCTGTCCCACATCGGTGGCCCGCAGGGGGAAGGGCACCGGTTTGTGGAGTGACTAGAAGCTAACTCTCCGGACAACGGCGGTTACTAGCATTCCGGGTGCCGGACAGGCAGCCGCGTGGGCGAGTCTCTGGACGTTGGACACCGGCAAGCGGCTGGTCAAGAGCGCATGCGACATAGCGGACATCGCGAACTGCTTCCGGTACTTGACAAGCTTATTGCAGCCGGGTCCACCGACCAGGGCGTCGGCACCGGGATCGCGGACGTGGACAGCCGGAGGGGTCGCCAACCTGGTGCTCGGGACGGGCGCCGCCGTAGGTCCACCGCTCGCCGAGGATAGGCGGGTGTCGTTCACCCGCGGGCTCGTCATCGGGCGGGCTATCATAGCGGCGGCCGCACCCACCGTAAAGAAGGTCGCCCTGGTGCTGGACGGCAAAACCCCGAAACGTCGTCTTCGCTGATTTCGTGGACGAGCTGGTTGCGCGGGACGTATCGACAGGTACGTCCGGCGGTGGGCTGCTGATCGACCGCCGGGCTAGAAGGTGTACCGATCAGGGGCGACGCTGGCAGTCGTTGCGGCGCCGGGCCAGTTTGCCCGCCACGAAACATAGTACCGATAAGGTCGGTGATCGTAGCGGTGTATGTCGTGGGTGTCTCCTCTTCCTCTGCGGTAGTCTCTGTCATCGTCAGACAGGATACCCTATCTGGAGTGAATAGTTTATTAGGTAGCCATCCCAGGGTCAACTCGACATATGCCTTTTTCATTTCTCTATCTACTCGTCTACGGACCACTGTGTCTTCGGACCACACTTCTCTATTTCCTTTATCTCACAGCGAGGCGTAAGCCACGCACAGAAGCACCGTCGAGAGACGACGAGCACGGCCGAGAGGCCACGAACAGGCGTACAGGTAGGGTATAGCAAAACACCCCGACCGCTGCCACGGAGGCGAAGGCGTACACGGCGCGCGATTAGAACGCGCTCCAGATACCGCCGCTACCAACCACAGCTACGTACCTAAGTAAATGAAGGCGAGGGAAGGCAGACCGACTGCCGGAGGAGAGCCGAGATCGGCTTATACTCTGGCCCACCGCCGAACGAGGCTTGGTATCGTTGACGGGGACCGGGGACTACGAGGGACGGAGGGATGACCCTGGACCATATGTATCTAGTTCTCGCTCAGCGCGACCCCATGGCTATTAGGGCTTCAAATGGGTCGTTAATAAGAACAACAACAACAACAACAACAACAACAACAACTCGACATGTGCCGAATGCGAGCTTGCAACACCTCTTGGCCGGTCCCGGGCGATGACAAGGTAGGCCTTCCGGGAAGTCCGAGAGCGCCCGTCGCCAACAGTCCATGTGAAAGAAGACGATTCAGCAAGGATCGTTGTTATTGCCCGACAGCGAGCGCACGATCTCCGAAAGATAATTGCGACAAACAATGGTGCTTATGACGATACCGACGATACCGTCCGTGTCTGTGATCCCGGTCAGCCATGAGGTCATCGACTCGTCGGAGCAGGAGGATGGCAAATCACCCAAATCTCAAAGAGGAACCCGAGTAGCGATGTCGCACTCCCTCGGGCTCTCCAGGGCAGTTCTCACCTTCGTCTGGTTCTGACGAACCTCGTTCTCGCGAGTCTGGTTCTGGTGGGTCTGGCCGTGGGGAGGGCGTCGGAGAGGACGCGTCGCTGCCGTTGTTGCCAACCGGCTCGAAGAAGGGCTCGACGTCTTGATCCGAGACGCTTTTCTCGCAGGGGAGTGTGTCGCCGGGATTCAATGAATCGACACCGGTTTCGACGCCACTGTCTTCGACGCCCGCTGCTGGATTGAAACTGCAAGGAAGGCCACTGGTCAGTACCTATACAGGCATCGAGGACAGGGGGTGTCAGGGGGTGGGAGCGATATACCTTTCCGGCCCGCCCTTGCGACCAAGATCGGCGAGAACCTTTTGCACGTCCGCGCTGGTAGGGCTGACGGTGGGCTTGACGTCTCTCTGAGTCGAGGAAAGACGGTGTTTACGCATGGCCAGCAGGAGCGGACGCCCGCGAGTACCTGGCCGGGGCGTCGCCCGGCATCCGCGGGACTCTCGCCGGGGTGCTCGTCGGAGCCGTTGTCGACGCCATCGATCCAGAGGTTCCAGAAGAGGAGGTACAGCGGGCCGGGATCGAGGGGCTGACGAGAGTGAGGCCAATGTTCCGGTCGGCGAGGAGCGGCACAAGCACGAGGGCGCGAACGCCCGTCAGTAGCCATTAGGGGAGGTCGGTCCAGGAGGAGACCGAGCCCGTCGCGTCTGGGACGGCCGCCGAGCGGGACGTTCCATCACAAAGTACGCCCGGGACTCGCTGATCGGCTGGCACGCATCTGACCATCGTGACCGGCAGCCGTAGCCCGGCGGGTTACGTCCTGTTCGCTGAGTTCCTGGATACGTAGGGGGTGGTACTGACCGATGGTATTGTAGAGCATGTCCGAGTCGTCGCTGTCGTCGTCGGTTCCCTAGGGCGAGCAGTGAACCAGCGACGAGACCTGGCTCTGCCACCTCCTGGGCCAGCTGGTCGTGTTTCCGGAGGACTGGGAGTTCCACGCCCATCACGAGGGGCTGCTCTCGCCCATCGCCGAGTCACGGCGCTCCAGGGAGTGGGAGCAGTGGCGCCAGAGCATCTACTCGGAGATCTCCGACGTGCTCAAGCGCGGCACCTTTGCCCTTCGCATCGGGTGGATGTAGTGGCTTTGTCGAGGAAACCGAGACAGTGGGGGGACGAAGAATCCAGGAAGTCTAGCATACCCACGAGTCGCCTGTGGCCTCGAGAGTGTTGATGGATTCAAGAGGTGCGCGGTCGCAGCGAAAGAGCTGAAAGAGGGCGCTGGTCGACGCTCTTACGACGGCAGAGGATGTTAGCGGGGGTGGCAGCAGGCTCAGGCTTTGTCGCTGGCGATGCTGTGTCATGGTAATGGAGCGACGGAGCTGCGGGGGTCTTGTTAATGGTGGAATATCGAGCTCGGGCTGATGGACGGCGCCGAACTAACGTACTGGACTGGCCTGCTGGGCCGTCTCGACGGTCCTCGGTGGTGACAGTGGTTCGGCTTGGGCGGTGGGGAAACAGCTGAAGTGCGAAGACACTTCCATCACAGCTCTCGTTGGTTCGATCTCCAAGGTCTTGGAACAGAGCGACCGGAGCTCTGGCGACAAACTGCATGATGGTGTTGAACTGCACGTATGTTCTGGCGCAGAAACGCATGTCCAAGGAGCGAGTCCTTGGGAGCCGAAGGAAGTAAGCTGGGCGGACATGTCAGAGAAACAGAGAACGATGTTGGCTTGCGTGAATGTCCTGAAATTGTACCCCAATCATGGCTGCTGCAGTATTGGAAGGGGGCGCCGCCGGCGGATGGACATCGGGGTGGCTACATCGTGGTGGTGGTGTCGGTGAGAATCGGTGGTCAGAAGATTTAACCCCGATGTCCTCATACTGTTGTCCGGGCTTGGGGCTCTCTCGAGGCGTCCTAGCAATCTCTCAAAGGCCACATCCGAAGTCGGCGGCGTGGCGGTATCATCGGCTCGTTGGCAGACGTTGACCAAGAGGAATCTCACGCGGGGTGAACATGGAGGAACCTTTGCTGGGAGGGTGATGGTGTGAATGCATAGCTCCAGTACCGCGTCTTGTTCCGCGGGATTTCACATATCACCTCCAAGCGGGGCGAAAGCCGGACGAGGCGAGACATTCTCGGAAGTCCAAGCCAGATTTTGTCCAGCCAACACGAGCGCGGCATTTCTCCGGGACGATGGGCGAGGAGAACGCCGGCGGCAGCATCAAGAGTGGCGGCGTCAATAACAACATTGCAAAGGAGATGTCCTGCAGCCTGGACGCAGTCGGTTATTGGAGACAAGGCTGTCTCGGGGGGGTTGTCAAGGACTAATGACGTCTTGAAAGGGGGCCGCCAAGCCGAGGAGGTTGTCTGGGTGTCAGGCCCATTGCCGAGTCTGTTCCAAAGAAATGCGACAGGCCCGAGGGCAAGTAGTTGATATGCCAGACCATTCATGTCCCATCAATCCGGCAGGAGAGATACGATCTCGATGTACTCGAGATGGGCGACGCTGGGGGTTGTCGGGGGCTTCTTGAAGACAGACAGTGGAGATGGCATGGCGCTGGTCCTTGCCCCAGACCTCGAGCCTCCCCTCCATCATCGTGTTGGAACCAGAGAGGAGGCGTGTCCCGCGGGGCCTTGTGTGCGATGATGCTCGCAGGGTTGGTCGCGTAGCCCTGTTGACAGATGCTTGAGATGCCGGGATGGTCGGCCGAGGTGTCGCTCCGCGAGGTGCTCGCCGGGCCGGGGCTGGGGCTGGCAAAGGACCTGGACGTGGGCACCGGTGTACGAGGACCGACTTTGGTCCCGATTGACGAGAGGAGTGGCCGAACAGAACCATTGCCATGGATCATGGGCGAGTGCTATCGAACCAAGGACCGACCCGGACTCAAGGCACGCAGTCTCCTCGAGAGATTCGCCGTCGAGGCAGGACTCGGATGTACAACGTCCAGCAGAGTACCTATGCATGATTCTCGAGGGATCGGACACTTCCGTGAGGGGGGGGTGGCTGTCGGCTAGCCTTCGACACGACGAGACCGGGGGGCCTAGGGTTCGGTACTCGAGAACAGACGACGTATTCGAATAAGGGAGCGGCGTGCTCTGTCTTGACCAAGTTGTCGGAGAATCGGTGAGCGCTGGGAAGGACACCTCTCCCGTGCCTGTTGGTGTCGCAAGGCCGCTGCGGCTGCCCAACTCAACTGCTCGAGTGCCCCGGTGGCATGGGATCGTGCCTTGTCCCCATCCTCGTCAACGTCCTTGTCCCTGTGCTCCAATCGTCATCGTCCTGGGTCCTCGTCCTCGTCGCGTGGGCTTCAAATCCCATTGTCAGTCGCGGTGGCGATGGCTGAAAGACCGTTTCCCCTTTCCTTTCCCCTTTGCTCCCTTCTTCGTATCCACCTGGGCTTTCCGCGCAGCCATCTTCTTCTCCCCCTCTTCATCCCTCATCTCGAATAAAACGCACACTCTTCTGCATCATGCTGATGAGGGCTCTTAACATAACCGGCTTGCTATATGAAACGTCCCCTCCCGGGGCGGGAACTCGGAGGGTTTTGAAATGCGTCGTATGATGGATGTTGGGGGACAGCTATCGAGGCCTCGGCGCTCGGAAGTCGGCGGCGGGCGTCGAGACCGGAGAGGCAGTCCACGACCGAGAAATAACCGCCCCCAGAGGCCGGGACCGGCCTTCGGGAACCCTCCCACTAATCTGAGAACATGTCGACAAGCGCCAGTGCTGCGGCGCACAATACTCCGTGATGATTGTTTAGGGGGTTGTTTGGGGGGTTGGGACTAGAGGGCATGGCGAGTTGATGCATGGTCGCGTCGTAGGTCTTTTTGGATTGGCAGCATGCTCCGGCGGGCTGCTTGGTTGCAGCATGGCGGCGGATGTTCGGGTGACCTTTTTAGGGCGGGGGGCCTGGAGCAGACAGCTGCATACGGGGGGGTGGTTGGGGGTTGGGGGTCACGGGCGCAGGTCCGCACACCAGGGCAAAAGTGGAGCCGGTGGTTTGATGACATAATGGGTCCACGCTTCCTATGTCCCCCACTTGTCCCTCAACGTCCCGCCCCTACCGACAGAGAAAGGAACCCCCCGCCGAATCGCAGGGTTTTCCATGTCCGGGCATTCAATCGTGACTCCATCCCGCTCTTACCACGGCCCGCGCACCTCTTGCGGTCGCAGACATCTATTGCGCAAATGCATCCATTGCCGCTGCGGTCAACCGTCAACCCCGATTGAAGCCATGACCCTGCGCGAGGTTGCATTTTGCATTTCTCCCTTTGCCGTCAACACTACATTCGAGCATCATCAAATGATCAAGTCTCCCACTGTCCAGTGTCCAGTCGCCCTCCCAGACCCTCCCGAACCAGCTCGAGCGAATACCCTTTCAAGCAAGGGCTGCGAACAACACAGTCCAGTCGCCCTTTTGTGATGCCATCGCCGAATGCCATCGCCGACATGAACTGTCGTCGAGGTTCTGCAGATGTCAACCCTCCCTTCCCGTCGCCAGCCTTGCTCAGCACACGCAGTCCCAGGACTGAAAGCATCAACAAGAGCATCCCGTATGTAGGCTCATTGTCTGATGTCTTTGTTGAAAAGTTGACAGGAAAAGGAACCTCTCCCCCGTCCGCCCCTCGTCCTCTGTGCCTTTTTCTTTCTGTCGGCAAACAAAGCAAAACCAAGAACCACACCTTGCATCTCAGAGGCCTGTCCCCGCCACACATTCCAGCCCCAAGAGGAGGAGAAGGTGCCCAAGAAGAGGAGGTATTGGGGGAACGACCCGACAGTGGCCGGTGACGACGAGGGAGCTGGGTCATGTCTCGGTGGTGTTTTTGGATGACATTAAGATTTGACAAGGCGCTGCGTCCCAGCTGTCCAGCAGTGGGAAAACCCCTGGGGTGACAATGGTCGTCGTGCTTGGACAATGGCTCCAATGTATCCGATAACAATGAAACTATTACCAAAGCAACAACTATTGTTATCCCAACAGCCAATGTCACCTTGTTATTCACTGGCTTCAGCGGTGGTTGTTACCCTTGGAAATGATTCTCGCCAACTACCGAGCCCTAGAGCGGTAGGTATATATCTATGGGCTTCTTCCCCCTCCCTCCTCGTCTTAAGAACCAAACATATATCCCTTCAGCTTAGCCTCGAGTTCTCCTATTACAACCAGACCCCGACAGAAAGTATATATCTCGATCGTACTCGAAACCCCCGTCCCAACCCAGGACTGTTGTAACATAACATAACACAACACCCTCTCTGCTACCCGCAGACCTCCCAATATGCCTCTTCCCAGCCGAGATGCCCCCGCCTTCCTCCTTCTCCTGTTGCCTATCTGTATCTGGCATATCCACAAGGCTAAAACTGGTGCCTTCGAGGCAGAAAAGCTCCAACAGGAGCGCGACTCCCTGTCCGAGTCTCTCGTTCGCCGACTCGAGCAAATCGAATCTCTCCAAAGCGATCTCGAGACTAGCAACCAGGAGCGCAACTCTCTTTCCGAGTCTCTCGTGCGTCAACTCGAGCAAATCGAGTCTGTCCAAGGCGATCTCGATACTAGCAACCGAGACCAAGACTCCCTGTCCGAGTCTCTCGTCCGCCAACTCGAGCAAGTCGAGTCTCTCAAGACAGCCGCTGCATCGCCCCCCGCTACAGGAGATGGACAGCAGCAAGGCCTTGCAGAGCAAGACCTTGCAGAGTTTCAACACTACGTGCAGCGGAAGCAAGCGAAACTACAACTAAGGCAAGAGATGAAGCAGGCGGGGATTCCGGGGAAGGACTATCCTACCGACACAGCCGCGACATTACTCTCCGCTATAAATGAAGGACAAGTTCCAGCTTTCTTTGAACTCTATAAGCACTGGAAGCTACGGAAGCTGAAGCTACAAAAGATAGACGAGAAGAAGTAGATAGGGAAGGATTACCTAACTTCCTAGCAACTATCCCAGCATATGTATACCATAGAAAATATAATTATCACCATCGTTAGTTTGCCGCCGTAGTAGTTTTATTTTGGTATAAAGAGTCGTTTTGGGACTTAGAATCAGTGTGGGCGAGCGTTATCTTCTTCGTTGCCGCCGTGGTAATTACGAGAGCAGTGTCGCCGTCGTCTTTTCGGTGCCGCCGTGGCAGCCGCAGGAGCAGTGTCGCCGCCGTTAGTTACCTCTATGGCAGTCGCCTTCGTCCTTTTAGAGCCTCCGTGGCAGCGTCTTTTCCGTGCCGCCATAGCAGTGTCCGAGTCGTCTTCGAATCGCCGTCGCAGCTACGGGAGCTGTGAAGGGGGGGCGTGGGCCGTTAGCTGTCTATTATTCTTGGGGGTGCCGGAAAAAAACGTTTTTTGCGCTCGAAGCGTATACGCCGTGCAAGCAGTCGAGTCGAATCTTTGGAGCCTTGGAAGCCATGTCGCCAGAGTCTCGCCGCCGTCGTCGCTGCGCTTAAGCCGTAGAAGCCTTGGAGATCCTCGTTGTCAGTCAGCACTTGCCGCCAGTACCTTTCAGCCAGCGAGTCGAATCGTGTATGCTTGCTTTCGTTGTCGCAGCGCATGAGCTGTGTAAGCCTTGGAGATCCTAGTCAAGCAGTGGAAGCCTTGGAAATCACCGTCTCGTCGTCGCTTCGCACGAGCAGCGCCAACAGCCGACAGTTAAGCAGTTCTTGGAGCCTTGGAATCCCTGTCGTCGGAGCCGGTCAGTCAGCACGTTCTTCGAATCTTGGAGTCCCCCGCCTTGTGTGTGTTCTCGCAGTCGCTGTCGCTGCGCCGGAGCAGTTGGGAGCCGTCGTGAGTCAGCGCTTCCGTCTTGGAGTTGTCGAAGCCTTGGCGCCAGAGTCGAATCCTTTCCGCCAGCATGTCCGACTGGAGCGGTGGTAGTGCGGTTAGTTCTCAAGATGTAAAGTTGCGTTTTATCTCTGGGTGACGTCGGGAGATGGGCAGAGGGGGACACGCCCCCGGTCACCGTGTTGTTACCTAGGTATCATGGGGAGCGGTCATGGTGGATGGTCCGGGCGGGTATTAATCGATCAACGTCTGTGTGTGTGCCGTTCCCATCGATCCACGTCCCCGTCGCCGGGACAAATCATTTCCCAGGTGCCCCGATGCCCAAGATGCGATCTCGTTTGCCAATGTATAGGGGTAAGGAGGGAGAGGTCAAAAGAATAAATTGAATGGTCGGCTTTGCTGGGGTCGGCTCGAGGGTCGGGAACCCCTCACGGGGTTTTGGGTTGCCCCACATTGTGCACTACATTCTGCACCACATCTCAGAATCTGGTGCAGGATATGGTGCAGCCCGGCCCAGCCCCACCCAGGACCCCAGCGCCGACTCCACACTGTCTTTGTCGCGCTTTTCTCCAAAACAAAACACCAAACCTCGACAAACGCAGGCGTCGCAGCAGGTATCGCAGCCGGCATCGAAGCAGGTCCAAGCCGATCGCGATGCCTTGATGCGACACGTGGACCAAGATGCTCTGCAGCGGCGACAGTTCCTGTCATTCCGCATCTCTGGAACTCAATCGGCTGGCCAGGCAAGGACGATGGACCACCAGCACGACGCGCCTTCATGTTCAGATTTGCCCACAGCAAAAAGCGAGCTCAACACACCCGCACTTTCCACATCGCCCGCCCAAGTCGCACGCCTTCCATTCCCCTGCCTCGCCCGTTTGCATTCTGCACCTTGACAAGGCGGAGCTCTGAACGAACCCCACGTCGCCCATTTCGCAGTTGTGTTCGGTCGACATCCCGCGTCGCTGTCCAGGCACCTTGCCAACCCAATTGATCACGGCACGCGCGACATTTCTCTGCAAGCCTCATTGCCTCTGCGCCAATTGCCGACTCTCCCTCCTCCGCCTCCCTCGGTCATCTGCCCATTGAGCCAACGCGCAGCGCGCGCGACGACGATCGCCTGTTCCTCGGTCGATGCCCCCAAGCACCACGTCAATTCGCCTCGCACACCCACACCCTTCTCAGGTCGAGTCGCCGTCGACTCGGTTTCCTCATCGCTGCGATGCCCTCCAGGTATGCTGCGCTCCGTTCTGCCATCTCTGCTTCCCTCCATTGCCCGTGCGCGCCTCGCTGCCCCCGGAAGCCCTCCTCTGACGTGCTGCCTCCCAGGCTCGACCGAGATTCCGACCATGAACCACCACGACCACCCACGGCCGACACGGGGACGTCCGACGCCGCCACCCTGCTCCCCGAGGCCGAGATCCCCGACCACATTCGCAGCCGCTGCCGCTCCATCACTGAACGTCTCGATGAACAATGGGACGACGACGTCATCACCGACGTCCGCGACCTGGCTCGGACTTGCCAAGCTCAGGGTATATGGGACCAGCTGCTTGTCGAAATCCCATATCCCTCGCGCGCCCTGTTCGAAGTCATCGCCACATCCAAATCCATTCCGAGACGCTGCCGAAATACTGTCACAAGGCTGTGCCGTCAGTGGGCGATCGATGAGGACTTCTTTTACAAAAAGTTCTTCGGCGCCTCATCGCACGCCTTCTTCGAGGAGCTCACCAGGCTGGCCTTTGCCGAGCCCCAAAGTCCCACGTGGACGCCTTGCTGGAAAGCCCTCTCCGACGCTCGCGAAGCGCGTATGAGGGGCAAGGTCCCGGACTGCGCCATGGCGCCCCTGTGGCTGCCCAGCGACATCCATCGCGCCGCCGACAAGCTGGGCCTCTCCGTTCCGTTCAAGCGCAAGTACACTCCCAAGTCACCCGGGAAGAGGGGGCGCCCGCGGACGCAAAAACAACCCCTCCAAGAGGAGTTTGGCAACGAGCCGGACGGCCAATCGCAAGGGAGCCCCGAACCCGAAGACATGTTTGGCGAGGATGAAGCGAGCGACATCGAGCACCGACGGCGACGAGACCCCGACCCTACGGGATTCCCGCCGGCGTCGTCACGCGGGGGCATGCAAAGGGAGCCATTTGCGACAGGCAGGGACGCCGTACAGGACCGCGAGCGCGAGCGCAAACGACCAAAGATCCACAATCACAGTCCCCTGGGGGAGGACGGCGTCGAATGGTCGCCTGCCAGCCATGAGAGACTCTTTTCTCCGACGGCCAGCAACCCTAACCACGACTTCGAGAACCCCAACGTCGCCTTTCTCGGCGGCGATGACGTTGGCGCCCACATCTCACCCCCAGCCTTTCAACCACTCGACTTCCATGATGCATCCCATTCCCCTGGCTCCTTTTCCCGATCGCAATCCCCCGACGAGCTCCACGACCACCAAGTCACCGTCCAGTCCGATCAGTTACACATCAAGACCGGCCAGTCGACCATCGAGCCCGACCAGCCTATCGAGACTTTCGCTCCCTCGGCTCCCGTCTCCTCAGCATCCGCCCCCTTGCCTGCCGTCCCCTCCAAGGGCGAGCTTGTCCGTACCGGTCACGAGTCCACCAAGGTCCCTCTCGATGAGCAGTCCAACCAGCCGACCGAGACGAAAGGAGAACCCGGTCCACCTCTTCCTCCCCTGACACTCCACCCTGGGTCGAAGGAAGTGAAGAGACTGATGCGCCCGCAAGGATGGCTCGACGACGTGGTGATCGATATGGCGTTGAAGGCTTGCGTGGCAGCGCGCTCTCCCAGCAAATTTGTTGCCATCTCCTGTCTTCTCTCTTCATCAACTTCCAATCCGGAGAACCACCAGCGGTACATCAAGCATCTGGCCCAGCTGCCCAAGGCCGGTCTGGAGGCGCTTGTTCCTTTGAACACGGGCGGGCACTGGGTCCTGGCCCATATCCAGTTTGGAAGCCGCCATGTTCATCTCTACGATTCGCTCTCGACGGAGAGGCACAGGGACACCGCAGCCGCCTCTGGACTTGTGCACTCCTTCCTGGTCCGCTTCCTCGGCGAGGACCCATCGCAGTGGCAGGTCACGCTCTGCGCTTCCCCTCAGCAATCTGACCGGTCAAGTTGCGGTCTCTTTGTCATTGCGACGGCATTTTACATTGCCGCCCAACTGCCCTTGCCGGCCCAACCATTCGACCCCCTCCTCTGGCGATCGGTGCTCTCATGCCTGCTCTCCACTCCCCGCGAGGAGGGTCACCTTCTCTGGCCCTTTACTGCCGAGGATGACGATGCTGTCACCAAAGTGAGGTTGTCACCAACGGCACCGATGGAGGCGTACCGCGCGTTTCAGGACGGGCTCGTCTCGGGTTCACTCTCCGTCATGCAGACAAAGTCTCTGCTGCAAACGATTACGGAGAACACCAACGCCCTACTCGACGAGAACCAGGAACGAATCGACAAGGAGGTGGCCGTCCGACGTGGCTCTCTCACTGAGCTCAGAGTCATCGAGTGTCTTTTGGGTCGTCTGCGTGGCATAGAATGGGAGGAGGCCAAGACCGGTTCCGGTCTGAGCTCCGAGGACATTGACAAGGAACGGGCTGTGGTTGAGAACATGAGGAATCAGCTTGCCATGTACCCGGATCTTGCCGTGCCGGGACAGCTGGGCCACCTTGAGCAGAAGATGGCCGAGTTTGAAGCCCTTCAGGCACAGATAGCATCGGAAGCCGAGCGCAAGGTGTTGGTGGCGACGATGCTGCAAAGGCTCGGGCAGCCTGTTGAGAAGGCCATTAGCGCAGCTTTGTTGTCGGTGGGGAGTTTGGAGCGAGCCTCGGCGGGGAGCGGAGGAAAGGGCATGATTGATTCAATGTAGATAATAGAGCACCTCCCGGTAGACTTTTAAGCCCCAAGACATCTTTCCGCAAGCCGTGGACTGGAGAACTGTGAGATGCTACCGCGCCATCATGCCATCCCTCGAGAAACACATCAACATGCGCATCTTCAAGACTCGGCCAACACATGAGGCAAAACCTCATCCCCAATCAGGGAACACATGATGCAAACGTCAACGCGTAATGAATCCCCTGCCGGCCTTGACGTGAAGTTGTGGTGTGCCCGGCCGGAATTGGCAGTGCGGCTGGACATGTCCATGGATGCGATTCTTCACCCACAGCTGAGCTGCGCGTCACGGGTTTGACAGCACGTGGAGACCTGATGCAGGGGGTTTGCACGCATTTTTCGACTGGAGGCTCGAATCGGGATGCGAGAGATGCGGTTGTTTGTCCTGGACAATCGCGACAGAGCCGTCCGTCGACTTGGATGGAGTGCGTCATGACGAATTTGGGAGTTTCATGGAGCATGTTGACAGTTGGAGCATGACGGCCGAGGGATGTCACCGTCTTGCAGCTGGCGAATATTCTCCCTCTTGAAGCAAGTGTTGCACGTCGCCGTTTGAGGACATGGCAACGCCCGGTGTTGTGGGTGCATCTGTCAAATCCCCCAAACCATATACCTGCATCTGGGTCTGGACCGCGCTTTTCGTTGACACCGCATGGGAGAAGCATGCAAAAGTGGTGGGGGTGGGAAAATCCATCTCATTGTGGTTCCAATTGATGCTGAGTGCGATGACGAGTGGAAGGCTCGGAAGGGGCCGTCGCGTGCCTGGGCACAGCGGCAAGGACCTGGCGTACGGGGAGGACACACAGCATCTGTCCGTCGGCCGCCAGAGCGACAGTTGGGCGCTCAGTTGGCCGGCGACACGCGACATTGCTGAAAATCGTTTCCAATGATGTCATAGGCCACTGACTTTCTGCGTCACGGGCAGCAGTCCCAGGCACCCGGGCACCCAGGCCACAGCCACGACGCAGCACCACCCGCGCGCTCAATCCATCCAGCACCCCATCTGTCGACGCGAATGACCTCCAGCAATCACTCGGCAACCCGACACACTCGACGGGATCTCGGCTCCAAGTTGGTCGCTCCTCTGCGTACCCAATGGTCACGACAATCAGTCCTTGCGACCAAGTTCCCCGTCGTGCGCGTCCTTGCCGCCCGCGAAAATGCGACGTCTTCCTCAATTGGGTCCAGCATCGCGCCGCAAGCTGACGACACTGCGACCGTCTCGCTGCCCGCTGCTCAACATGCAGCCTTCTCACAGCTCGATGGACTTGCTGTACTTGGCATCTTGACCCCAGGGTCTCCCACAAGAAATCGAGAGTCGTGCGATCCATTGACACCAGACAAGTGCATCCATCCGACAAGCCGAGCCCGCGAGCCCCTCTCCCTCTTGACTGCAAGCCTCGACCACGATCTCCAACGTACCAGATGGTATGTGGTCCCTATTTACGGTTTGGTGACGGTCAGAGAACTGTGCCTTCCTGCTATCGCCAGTTCGGCCATTCCGTTCCTGGAGTGGGATTTGCGACTAACGTTGCCTACAAATTACGGTTTATGAACGGTTTCTAGGAGTGGATCCCTGAATCCAGCGATCTGAGTGGTCAAAACTGGGGTAGAATGTCGACCTGCATATGCAGGTCGTGACTCGCGACCTGCACATGCCCCTCCTCCTCCTCCACCCCGCCCCCTTGTCGCCGTCGCCCTGGTTATCGCCCTGTATTGTATTCGTGCGTGTGTGCGTGCGTGCGATTGATCGGGGCCTGTGGAAGAGGTAGTTAGTTGGAGAGGTTTGGAGATGGAGGTCTGGAGATGGAGGCCTGGAGAGGGAATTGACTGGATAGGTGTCTTGCCTGATGGTCGTGGTGGTTGTGTCGTGGACTCGTGGTGGTTGAAAGGAGGAAGATTTTCTCCAAGGTCTCCAAAGATTAAAGACCTCCTTTTGTTCCTCTTCCACGGGCCACGGGCCATGGGCCACGGGCCATGGGACACGGGCCACAACCTTTGCCGTTGAGGGTATTCGTAGTTGCAAGAGCGACGGCGACGGCGACGGCGACGGCGACGAGAGGGCGGAAGTGGAGGAGGAGGAGGAGGAGGAGGAAGGGGCATATGCGGGCCGTTATGCAGGTCATTTTCTAGCCAATCAGAACCTACATAAGGGCCTAAACCGTCCCTAGACGGTTGTATCTCACAAACCGTAATTTGTAGGCAACGATAGTTGGCAGGAACGGTCTGGTAGAATCAACGGTCCTTGGATAGTTGGCCTTGTTTATACGGCTTGTGGAAGGCTTGTGGACTGTCTAGTATCCTGAACAGTCTCTGGAAGGGTAAGGAACAGTGGATTGCGCCCTGCGACCCCCCCGCTACGAAGACCACACACAAGTTTCCCCCGGGAGCCCCTCTCGATAGTCCCCCATCTTGACCGTCCCGGTCTCGGCCGTCTTCCTCTCGACCGCGAGCTCCAAGACCACACACAAGCTTTCCCCGGGAGATCCCTCGCCCGCAACCCCCTCTCGACCACCACCCTCTCGACTGCGAGCCACGACCGCGAGCTCCAAGACCAGACACAAGCTTCCCCCGGGAGCTCGTCTCGACCGTCAGCATCTCTCGACTGCGAGCCACGACCATAAGCCCAAGATCACCGGGAGCTCCCTCGCCCGCGAGCCCCTCACGACCGTCACCCTCTCGACCGTCAGCGCCAAGACCACACACAAGCTTCCCCGGGAGCTCCTCTCGACCGTCAGCACCTCTCGACTGCGAGCCACGACCATGAGCCCTAAGATCACCGGGAGCTCCCTCGCCCGCGAGCCCCTCTCGGCCGCCCCGCCCTCGAGCGCGAGCTCCCAGACCACCCACAAGCCTCGCCCGGGAGACCCCTCGCCCGCGAGCCCCTTGCGACCGTCCCCCTCTGGACCGCGAGCTCCAAGAACACACAAGCTTCACCCGGGTGCTCCTCTCGACCGTCAGCACCTCTCGACTGCGAGCCACGACCTTGAACCCCAAGATCACCGGGAGCCCCAAGATCACCAGGAGCTCCCTCGACCGCAACTCCAAGACCAAACCCCCCAAGACCAACCACAAGGCTCGGACACAAACCTCGAACGCAAGCTGCAAGATCGCGAGTTCATCGACTGTGCGCCCTCTCGCCGCGAGGTCCAAGACTGCCAGCCCCACGACCAAGCGCAGTCCTCGACCGCGAGCCCTCTCGACTGTCAGCACCTGTCGACTGCGAGCCGCGACCGTGAGCCCCAAGATCACCGGGAGCTCCCTCGACCGCGACCCCCGCGACCGCAGTCCTCAACTGGGAGCTCCAAGACCAACTACAAGTCTCGCCCGCGAACCCTCTCGACCACAAACATCGGTCCCCTCACCCACGAGCTCCTCAACCCTCAACCCTGTGCACCCACGACAGCTCGCCCCCGCGACCGCAGTCCTCAACTGGGAGCTCCGAGACCAACGACAAGTTTCACCCGTGAACCCTCTCGACCACAAGCCTCGGTCCCGTCAACCGCGAGCTCATCAACCCTCAACACTGGGCACCCACGACAGCGCCCCCTGCGACTGCGAGCCCCAGGGTCGACAATCCCTCGGCCAGGAGCCACCACAACCACCCCTGCAAGCTCTCTCGCCGAGGGCCCCGGCACTCTCTCCATCTCTCTGGCCGCGAGCCTACAAGACATCCCACGGAAATAAGCCTCAACCACGAGCCACCCCGGCCGACCATCAAACCTCTCTCGCCGAGGACATCGACACTCCCTTCACCCACCACATGCCTCGACCGCGAGCCCCCTCCATGATGAGCTACTTCGACCGAGCCTTCGTGGTCTCTCGCCGAAACCCCGACTTCACTCCATTGTCCGGCCGCGAACCCCAAGCCACATGCCTCTCGGGTCAAGGTTTACTTGTTGCCGCGAGCGGGAAAGTGGTCGTACCGAAGCTGGGCTCCGATCTCGCTGACATGGCGATGCGTCGAAGTCTTGACCGCCAACCTCGACAACCAGAGATTCCCGTGTTGATTCCCATCGTCTTCCGTCCGACACGCGCCAGAGCAGGCACATGGCGCTCGCCTCCCAGAGCGTCAGAGTCGGCAATATCTGGGCTCTGGTTGCGGGAAAGACCTCGGACAACGACAAGTCCGCACCCTTCTCTCCTGCGACATTCCCGCTACTCTTCCCCAGCACGTTCAAGTCTCTACGCATCGCCCCGCCCCCCATGCGCGCGTGCTGGCTCAAATGGCCTGGGCCTTTATCCCCGACGACAGCGCTGTCAACTCGTCACCCGCAAATCTCTCTTGTTGTCAGAGTTGCCCTCAGATAATGATGGCGCGCTCCAAGCCAACGGGAGACTCCACAACAGGCCCAACCGCCATGTCTGGGACACGGCGCTGTCCATTCCTTTGACGCTGCCCTCGACGCCGGGTGTCAACTTTGCCGCACCGTCCAGGCTCCTAGGCCTCGGTCTCCGAGTCACCAGCTGCACTCAACGAACCGAGAGACAACGTGCTCATGCTCACCAAGCACTGCCTTCCGCCAGCCCCTCTCGCCTCTCAATGGCATTGTCAAGACTCAAGACTCCTTCCGCCGCCCCAGGTCTCTCCGGTTGTCAGCAGGTTCCTAACAAACCCGCCGGCACTTTGCAAGTTCATGGGTGCTTGTGCACCTGCCAGGCCGCCCATTCCACTGACCAACCTCTTGATTCGTCGTCGCTCACACCAAGCCCCAACGAGAGGTGCCAAGCTCGACATCCGAGTCGGCCAATGTCGCGACTCCCTCCGCCGTTCAACCTCCAACACTCTCGCTGCCAGCCTGCGGGTTCCTTCACCGAAGCTGATAGCACCATCCCGTCCATACCCAGCCAGGCCCCCCAACTTTCAGGCCGCCCATCTGTCCATGTAACCGACTCGACTTCCCACAACGATGACTGGCATGTCTGCAACAACCGCCCCAACAATATCTTCACCAACATGAGACCACGATGATGACGGCACCTAGAGACGCCAGGGGGCCGCAATTACATGACCGCCGCTCGTCTACGATCGCCGCGGACAGTCCTTCTCCCTCCAGGAACAGCTCGTACGGCACATCCTTCTTCTCCTTCCTCTTTTCATGTGCTGGCAAGACCTCAACATCACGGGCGCCGGTATCACAGGACTCTCTTCACGAGATTCCCAGTCGGCTTGTTCCCTCTGCTTTACTAGCGCTCTGGCTGAGCAGATGTCGTCTTCGAGGGCCAGCTGCATGCCCTTCAAAGCGCATTTCGGCACCACGGCAACATACAACCCCCCGCCCCCATCGACGGAGCAACAGATGTTGTAGGCGATCTTGTCATGACCGAGAAGTCACACGCTGGATATCCTGCCCGAGGATATCCTGCTCGATCACGGGAGATGACATGAGAGCCCCGACTGCCCGGCTTTCCGCGGCTCGTCTCCCCCGCGCCTCTCTGCTCCATCCCCCTCTCCGCCTCCTCTGCCTCAGTTCCTCAGCTCCGTCCTCCTCTCCGCCTCCTTTGGCCGGGTTTCCGCGGCTCGTCTCTTCCGCGCTCCTCTACTCCTTCACCCTCTCCGCCTCCTCTACCCCAGCTCCTCTGCCCTAGCTCCTTTGCCCTAGCTCCTCTGCCCCAGCTCCTTTGCCCTAGCTCCTCTGCCCTAGCTCCTCTACTCCTTTACCCTCTCCGCCTCCTCTGCCCCAGCTCTTCTGCTCTTTCCTCCTCTCTACCTCCTCTGCCCGGCTTTCCGCGGTCTTCTCCGCGCTCCTCTGCTCCATCCCCCTCTCCGCCCCCTCTGCTCTAGCTCCTCTACTCCGTCCTTCTCTGCTCCGTCCTTCTCTGCTCTGTGCTTCTCTGCTCCGTCCTCCTCTCCATCCTCCTCTCCGTCCTCCTCTGTCCCGGCTCCTCTGCTCCGGCTCCTCTGCCCCGTCCTCCTCTGCTCCGTCCTCCTCTCCGTCCTCCTCTCCGTCCTCCTCTGTCCCGGCTCCTCTGCTCCGGCTCCTCTGCCCCGTCCTCCTCTGCTCCGTCCTCCTCTCCCCCTCCTCTGCCCGGCTTTCCGCGGCTCGTCTGCTCCACCTCCTCTGCCCTAGCTCCTTAGCTCCATCCTCCTCTCCGTCCTCCTCTGCCCTAGCTCCTCTGCCCTAGCTCCTCTTCTCTGCCTTCTCTGCTCTATCCTCTTCTGCCCCAGCTCCTCTGCCCTAGCTCCTCTTCTCTGCCTTCTCTGCTCTGTCCTCTTCTGCCCTAGCTCCTCTCCTCCGTCCTCCTCTCCGCCTCCTTTGGCCGGCTTTCCGCGGCTCGTCTCCTCCGTCCTCCTCTGCTCCATCCCCCTCTCCGCCTCCTCTGCCCCAGCTCCTCTGCCCTAGCTTATCTTCTCTGCCTTCTCTGCTTTGTCCTCTTCTGCCCTAGCTCCTCTCCTCCGTCCTCCTCTCCGCCTCCTTTGGCCGGCTTTCCGCGGCTCGTCTCCTCCGTCCTTCTCTGCTCCGTCCTCCTCTGCTCCGTCCTCCTCTGCTCCGTCCTCCTCTGCCCCAGCTCCTCTGCCCCAGCTCCTCTGCCCCAGCTCCTCTGCACCAGCTCCTCTACTCCGCCTCCTCTGCTCTATCCTCCTCTGCCCCAGCTCCTCTACACCAGCTCCTCTGCCCAGCTCCCTTTGCCCGTGTCAGGCCATCAGACTCGCTTTCTCCGCCAGACAGTTATTCGGCGAGACTCCAGCTCCAACGACGAGGGCCATGTCACACCGTACGGCGCCATGGTCTTGTCGCCTGCTCCCTTGATGATAGTCATGACGACGCCCACTGTGACAAAGGGTACATCGATGGCCACGGCAATAGGTGTGGAGAAGATGCCAACGGAGACGATGGGCAAGGTGTTGCCTTGGCTGGGAACCCTCTCTCCGTGCGTTGCAACCTGAACATCTGTGTAGATAGGGTTTCCAGATTCCTGGCGCCATAAACCTGTCTCTCTCTCCTTGACTAAACTGCCGGGCTCGTTCGTTCTTTTGCATCCCTTGCTCCTTGCTTGCGGGTGCCAGTGCTTCCCACACCCGAGACTCCTTGCCCTGGCACTTCTTGCTTTCCAGCACATCCCTTGCTCTCTCTGGCATCCTTGTTTCTGTTCGTTTCTTGGACCCTGTTGTCCAACCGGCAGTGCTCCTGACCTGGATCATCGAGCCCGAACGCGCGAGATGGCCCTCGATCAACACACCCACCTACCACCAACGACCACCATCCCATCTGCATCCGCACCTGGCTGGATATCTCAAGAAGGCAACCTCATTGCAGGGAGGCGTCGCATGAAATGCGGTTGAACCCTTCCAGTACAACTGCGCGTCTCAAACCACAGCCACCCAGCGCAATCCGCACCGTCCCCTTTTGCAATATGAAAAGGAGCTGCCTATCGCCGCCCAGTTCGTCAAGCTCGTCACCGGCATGGGCCGCGTTGAAAGGTCACAAACATGGCATCGGGCGCCTCGTCTCCATAATGAGAACACCGCCATGTCCTTCCATCGGTTCGTGGTCCCTTTTGGCCCCCCTCGGCATCTTCGTTAGTCTTGGTCTCTTCTGTTGGGTCCGGTGCGGCTTGTCTGCGTTCTCCCTTGTAAGGGAGGGTGTCTCGAGTCTTGAGGATGGCAACGTGTATAATAACATTCGACCTCAGTCAACCGTTAGTCCTTCCCTACTCTCCACTGCCCCAACTATTACCTGTCTATGGCGCCTTTTCATAATGTGTCCGGGCAGCTGCCAGTGTAAACAACGGCAGCACATCCCCCGCGTCCTCCCCCTACTATCTGCGTTAAGCGGCACAGATGCTTAGACGACTTGGACTTGCCATTGGCCCCGCCGACAACTTATCACGGTCATCCGTTGCCATCACGTCCTTCATCCAGAGAATAAATGGATTGCTTATGCCGCAGACTCTGAGTGTGACGCCGTTTACGGACTGTGCTGTCAAGGCGGAACAGAGGCGCTGGCCACATCTCTGTTCCGGGAAACAATAGTCTGGACTGGCGGATTCTCGCCTACAGTCTGGTCTTCTTGGTCTGCATTGTGTTATCTGACCTCTCGATGAGGTCTTGCTGCCAGGTGGCCATGTACCGAGAGGACTGCTTGCACCCAGCAAAACTCAAACCCGACCCGAACCTCCCAATCGACACCTGCGAGCAACTGCCGTCATACACTATGAAACGTCCAGCCCTACAACAACGCACGCAAACGCTGGGCCCCGGGCACAATGACCTCCCGTCATGACATCACCCTGTCATACAAACGACACAGCAACCCGTGCTCGCCGACGGACCGGAGCCTCCCCAAAAAGGCATGCCCGACCCCGGGCAGGCCCGACTCTAAACCTGACCACAGCCCAGGCCTAGGCCCGAAGCTGGACGGCAAGTCTTAGAGCACTGGAAAGCGACGGTGCCCTATATAAAACAACCAAGGGCCGCTGTACCGTCCGGGCGCCGATGCCCGGTGTTTCTTAAAGCCGTGAAGCCGTGGGACCAAGTAGATCATCACAGTCAAGGGCGCTCTTCCCACAGCTACCTCGTCAGACCTCGAAGCTACGAACCAAAGAGGGCTCAGGGGCGGGAGTACACCAACACCCTCGAACGAGATGCTCGCAGCGCCCCAGAGTTGAACCAATCCTTGAATGAATACATCCGGCTTGGACCCTAGGAGGTTGATCTTCTGGCCGGTGGCTCTACTGAAATCTCGGACGTCTCGTGGGAAAGGAGAGCCATGTCTGGTATACCTCTGCCAGAGGTACGTGGAGTGCTACCTACCTATCCAGCACCCTAGCTTCCACCCTATCGGCTTCGCATATTACCGCGACGCCGAGCATGGCCGGGGCGGGACACGTCGACCTTGCGCCTCGGCGAGGTGACCCTAGAGTAGTCCAGCCGTCCTGACATCTATGATTTAATCCGCGCCCGCGGGCGGAATCATCCTACCCGCTTCGTCCGTGACTCCTGGCGCCTCGTCCCTGGCGCCTCAACGGTACTACCCGATCCCGCAACTACGCCTTTAGGGACCGGTCGGCTCTGTCCGCCCGCAGGCCTGGAGCCTGGAAGCCCGGTCGCTGAGGTGCTACCGCTTAGACGTCAGCTCCGTTGCCCGGGATTAGCTTAGATTACGGTTACCATCGTAAAGATTACATCAACTCGGTTAAGCACTCTAGCCTGGATTTCATAACCCCAGGCGGCCCCGTCACCTCGATATAGCTCGTTAAGTCTAGTTCTACCGCAATTTAGAAAACCTCTCCTATTTATAAACAACCCCCTCCTCCCTCCCCCGAGCGTCATCACCGCCCATCCCCTATATCACTAAGATAAGCTTTTTCTCTCGTTCGTTTCCCTATAAGGAAACCTCTCCGATATAGCACAAACTACATAACCATCCAACCATCCATCCATCCATCCATCCATCCATCATCCTTCCCCGAACATCATCTAAAAAAATTTACAATCTCCCTACTTTTGTTAAGGATACTACTTAACTACTACGTAAGCCCTAATAGGCTATATAACGCCAGTCTTACGACCTTATCGCCCTTACGACCTTACCCTCGCGATAGCCGATTATATACCGTATACGCCCCGGCAAGACGTATAACCTCTTATAAACGCTATAGGAGGTTAGGCTTAACCTATAGTATATACGTAAGTACTTACCGCGGGAGGACGTACTCGTTTAACTAAGCCGTTATCGTTAACTAACTTTTAACCGGCGAAAAGATAAAAGAGCCTTAAATATTACGCCCCCGGAGTCGTTATCCCGAAGGCGTTAGCCTTGATTAATATTACTTATCTTTAATAGGAGATAGTTACCTAGGAAACTTTCCGATAGTATATTACCGACTTAAAGTACCTTTATATAGCTATAGGGACCTTTATAGCCTAGCTTAATAGGGAAGCTACCCTTTACCTCGGCCCTTACGAATAAATTATTTATAAGTACCTCGATAAGTTAATAACGTTCGTTATTACGGAAGCTACGGCTAAATTCTTTTCCGGCCTTTAACTCCTTAAACGTTAGGCTTTATAAGCCTTATAAACCTTAACTAACTTTACCGGAAGCGTTCCCCTTTACTCGACTACCTTATTCCTATTACCCTTAGCCTATAGGAATAACTAAGTAACCGTTACTTTATAGACGGCTTAAAATACTTAATATATTACGATTATTAATATTATTTTAAGTAACTATAATTACGGCCCCGCCTTTAAAAGGAAAGGTAAAAGTAAACGTAAACTATATTATATTTAACGGAAAGATAAGTTCTTTATTATTATTATAGTAACTAATAAGGATTAATATAAGTATAAGCTATTTCCGATAAAGCCCTTCGTCCTTTATTACTAACTATTTAAGGCTTTTAATATTATTAATAGTTATATCGAAAAGATCTATATAACCCTTTTTAGCTAATCGTTTAAGCTTATCGACGGTAAGACTTAGGACTTATTCCTAAACCCCGTTAATTACGTAGCTATCCTCGCCGTAATCCCTTAAGGTATAGATATTATCCGCCCGGTTTAATAATTCCGGTATACGGTTAAGGAGTTATTAGTTTACTTTATTATCCTCGATAAGAATAGCTAGCTAACCCTAATACTCGCCTTTATCGAGGAGGAAGTAACTATTTAAACCGGTATTAAGCCTTATAAGTTCTCGTAATCTAAGTACGGACCGGACTTACTAATAAGGAGGTATATATTCCTTATCTCTTTTAATAAGGAGGTTTAGCCTTTCCGGCTCTTTAATATAAGGTATATATCTAGCCTTATCGATAAACGACTACCTATATAGATTTATAACCCCGGCTACTAAGGTTACTATATTAACTCCTTATATAAACGGTTTAATAAGTATAGTCGTTATAATAACTTAACTAATATTTATTATAACGAGATTTATACTAAATACCCCTAGTATACTAACTACCGTAGCCTATAGTAAGCGGGCTACCTTAACTATCCTACGAAGCCGGTATTCTTTAATAAGTAATAAAAGAACTTTTCGAAACCGTAACTTAACGTAGTATAGTATAATAGCGCTACCCTTTTCGCTAAGCGTATTATAGCTAAGCGCTTTACTACTTTAACGGGGCGTAAGAAGCGAAGGTACGACGAATATAAGCGTAAAAATAAGGAGTAAGGCCTCTTAACTCCTTCGCCCGCCGAAACGGCTAACTGTAACGGTTATAGCAGAATCGCTAGCGTAGAGAGGCCAGAGCAGTTATATACTAATATCGTAGAATTGTAAGATAAGGAGAAGAGAGGTTAGGATCGGAGGCGCTACGCGCCAGCGATCCTTGTAGGTAATTACTCGGCAATTACCCCTCTTTCCCTATCGGGCCTAGTACCTTTATCTATCTATCTATCTATCTATCTGTATAGGCCATAGGCTAAACTACGGGGTAGGCGCCACCTCGTAACTACCCCCCTAAAAAGGAGAGTTCGCCTCGAACTTAAAAAAAAAAATAGTCCCTCGTTAGGGTCGAACTCGAGTCGTTAAAGTGCCTTCGCTTACTCCCTTACGCTTACTTTCCTCGTACTCGCCGGATTAACCTCCTTAGCCTAGCCGTAGGTCCCTTCGCCTACGCCTTATTATCGTCTACGTATAGCGCTTCGAAGCGGTCCTCTTCGGCGGCCTTAATCTAATCTTAAAGGCGTAGAGGCGGGCCTACCTTATCGTATCCGGCCTCGGCGTAGTAGTCTCTAATAGCGAAGGGGGCTTCTTTAAGTACTACGGCGTCGTACTATTCGTCGTTAGGGTCGAATCCTTTCTAGTCTACTTAGTACTAAAGCTTCCCTCGACTAACGCGTAACGATCTTACTCGCTTAACTTCCTACTAGTCTTCGCCGTCGACGTTTTCTACCTTTAATTACTCGGCGGCCTATCCTAGAACGGGGTTATTAGGATATCTTCTTAGCCGGTCTGCGTAAAATAGGTCGGAGCCCTTCTATAAGGCGGGTATCTCGAGCTGGAAGGTCGTATCGCCTACCTTTTCGACGATCTTATAGTACTAGCGAATAAGCGGATAGTTTAGTTTATTACTTAGTCGATTAATACCGTTACCGGCCTTTTTAAGAATAAAGACCGAGTCTCCTATATCGAAGTTAACTAGGCGGCGGTATTAATCTACCTTCGTCTTAAATACTTCCTAGGTTTTAGCTATAATATCCCGGGTGACTTAGATATATCCCTAGACGGTCTCGGCCGTTTGTTACGCTTTAGCTCTTATATATCTCTTTTTAATTAGTAACTTAGTTAGATCCGTATAACTCTCTTAGTTAAATTAAAAAGTTATAAGGAATTTACGGGTAATCTTATAAGGGGATAGTCCTATACTATCGTATAGGATACTTATTTATATTATATTTATAGCTAGAATTACCTACGATTATTTATCTTAAAAGTAGTTTATATATAGCCGTAGGTATTAGTCGAGGTATTTGTTTATAATCTTTACTTAACCTATAGTCTACGAGTAGCCTACTAAGGTAAGGTTTTATTCGATCTTTAAGATCTTAGATATCTCGTCGGTAAAGCTAGAGATAAACTACGGTCCTCGGTCGCTTACGACGGAGAATAGAAGGCCGTTCTAGCGGAATAGCCTCTTATAGTATATCTTAGCGGCGTCTTTAGCGGTTACCGTATCTCGGTACGGGATCGTCTATAATATCTTACTAAGGCGGTCGATAATAACTAGCGTATTATTATACCCGTACTTATCTTCTAGTTACTTCTTAAAGTCGACGACGATATACTACTACGTTTTAAGGGGTATTAGTAGCGGTTGTATTATTCTAGGGGTCTTATCCCTAGGGACCTTTAAGGAGATATATATTATATAGTTAGCTACGAACCGGTCGACGTATTTAGCTATCCCCGGCTACTAATACTTAGCTATAATTATCTTCTTAGTCTTATTACGGCCTAGGTATACGGAGGTTATACGGGCGTATACTTCTTCTACGATCCTAGTTCGTAGCGTATCTTCCTCGGGGATTATAAGTCTTCCGTCTTATAGGAGTATCCTTTCTTCTAGGAGGGTAAAGCTACTATCTAGTTCTTCTCTTACGCGGCGGCGGTATTCCGCTAATATCTCGCTCGTCTAGTTAGCCCTTAGGATTATATCTACTAGTATAACGCCGGTTTCTAAGCTATAGATCTCGAGGTCCTCTAGGTCGAGTATAGATAGCGTAATGTTAATATATAATAACGTAGTCGTTATAGCTAATAAGATAGTTATTAGTTCCTCCCTCTTTAAGGGGCGGAATATCTATATTATTCGTTAGGTATCCTTCCTTTCTTATTAAGTCTTTAAGTCCTTAGACTTCCTAGATAAGGCGTTAGCTACTACATTATCTTTACCGGGCCTATAAGTTATTATAAAGTAGTATTAAGCTAGGAGTTTAGCCTATCCGGCCTATCTTAAATTAAGTAACTTCTTCGTACTAAAATATTCTAGCGCCTAGTAGTTTATAATTACTTTAAATAAGTCCCTTAAGCTTACTAACTCGGCTCTTTAAAATACGAGGGCCCTTACTACTACGAGGAGCTCCTTATCGTAGATAGCGTAATTATATTTTATACCCTATATAGTTTCCGAAAAGTACGTAACGGGGTACTAGTCTTCGTTTACTAGTTATAATAATACCCCCGCGATAACCCTATCGGACGCGTCTATCTCGACCTTAGTCGGCCTCTCGTAGTTAAAGTAGGCGAGTACTAGAGTTTCTAAGAGGCGTCTCTTAAGCTCGTCGAAGGCCTTTTAGTACGCGTTAGACTAGTTAAACAACTCCCCCTTCCTAGTTAGATTCGTTAGTAGCCTTGTAATACGGCTATATTCCTTAATAAATCTACGGTAAAAGTTATAAAAGCCTAGAAAGGCTTATACCCCCTTTAAGTTCTTTAGGACGTTTTAGTCCCGTACGGTAGTAACTTTCTAAGGGTTTACGGCTAAGCCGTCGGTTCCTACGATAAAGCTAAAGTATTTAGTTTTTATAATATAGAACTCGTACTTCTTAAGGTTAGCCTAGAGCCTTACTTCGTAAAGGTAGTTTAGTACCTTCTATATATAGATATAATATTCTTCCTCTATCTCTAAATAGATAAGGATATCGTTAATATAGGCGTTAACGAAATCGTCGATATATCCGAGTAGGGAGTCGTTAATAAATCTCTAGAACGTTACGGGGCCGTTCGTTAGCCCGAACGGTATTATTTTATATTTATAAGCCCCGTATCGCGTTCGGAAGGTTATTAATATCTCGTACTCTACTATTATCCGTATTTTATAGAAGGCCTATCTAATATCGATCTTAGTAAAGATCTTAGCCTTCGTTACCTTTGCTAAGGTCTCGTCGATTAGCGGTAATAAATACTAGTCCTTCTTTATAATAGCGTTAAGCTTATAGTAATTAATATAGAACCTTAGGCTTCCGTTAGCTTTACGTAAGAAGAGGATTAGCGCTACCTATAGCGATAAGCTAGCTTCGATAAACCCTTTTTCTAGATTCTCTATAATATATATCTTATAGGCCTTTATCTCTTCTAAGGTTATCTTCCGTAGGAGGCTATATTCTAACTCCTTTAGTCTACCTCCTTTAACTAGGTCGATATAGTAGTTATACTAGTAGCGCTCCGCTAAGTTATCCGAAATTACTTTACTAAATATATCGAGATATTCGTAGTAGTACTCGGGTACTTATTAGACTACCTTTTCCTTAAGTTTTAGTTCGTCTTCGGATAAGCCTTAAAGTCGGCGTTTCTCCTCTAGGATATAGTAGTCGATTTCGTTAAGGCTTATTACGAACGTCTCCTAGCCTTTAGTAATATATAGGAAGGTTATTACCCTAATAATTACGATATTACGTAGTCGGTACTTATATTAGCCGATAAAGTCCCTTCGTAGTATATAAGGCCTTTAAGCGTCGTAAAGGGTTTTTTTACGGGGTTATCTCTTTTCCCGCGGAGGTTCCGGCTCGGCTAAGGTATCGACTAGTTTATCGAGTAATACTTTATTTATCTTAAAGATTTCTAAGTTATCCTTAACTATATAGTACCTAGCTTTAGGGATCGCTTCTTTTCTCCTTAATAGCCGCGGCGTAGTCCTCGCCCTTATAGCGGACTCGAGCTAAAGGATCCTAGCTTCGACTAGCTTCTTTACTCGGGCCTCGTTTACGGCGGCGGGAGGAACCTGTAACGGCTTACTCGGCTTCCCGGCGGTAGTAGGGGGATTTAGCGGCGGTTTATCGTCTTTAAAGATTAGGTAGCGGTTCTCGTTATTTAATAGTACGCCGTAGTAGGCGAACTACTTATCGCCGACGATTAGGTTATAGGCGGCTTAAATAACTAGTAGGATCTCGTTATAGAAAACCTTCCCTTAGATCTTTATCGTCCCTTTTAACACTATATTAATAGACTTTCTCGTTTAACTATCGTAGCTCCCTACCTTTACTAAGGGGAAGATAATCTTTTCGAAGTTTAACTACTTTAATAGCTGTTTTACGAATAATATATTTACGAATACATACCTATTAGCTCCTATATTAACTAATATATCGCTAGTAGTAATAGAGTTTCTATTACTAACTAACATACTATCGGTAGTAAAGGGTTTCCCCCTTAGGTATAGCTAAATAAAGTCGTTATTAACGTATTCTATATTTACGAATATTACTAATACTTCCTTTAAAAGGGAGATAGTATTTCTTAAAGTACTTAGTTTTTCGATTTAAAGTCGCCCTCCTCGATCTCCTTAGGGATACGGCTTTAGGACTTCTTATATAGTTTATTTACTAGGGCGTTAATCTTAACTATATCGTTAATAGTAAGGACGATAGTTATATAGTCCTTAGCCTTATAACCCTACTTACGGTAGAAGAAGTACTTACCCTCGGCCCTTAACTTAATAGCTTCCTTTAGCGAAGGCTTCTCGAAGGAGCCGGCCTTTAACTTCTCCTTATCCTTCTAAGGGTCGTAGCCTCCTTCGTAACGATCCTTCTTACCGCCGTAGTCCTTACAGGGCTCGCGACGGTCCTTTTTATCGTCCTAGGTAAAGTCCTTCTTACTATACTACTAGTTACTAACGATCTTAACGGTAAGGGTAGCGAACTTATCGAAGGTAACCGACTTATCGATATAGTCCCGCGTAAACGTCGTTTAGAGTAAAGGGTTAAGTTTACTATTAAACTCTTCCTTTTACGAGTCCTTATATCTATAGATCTCGCTAGCTAGGTGGACGAACTTATTCTTAAATACGCATATATTATCGTTAAAGCGGTACTTAAGGCGGTTATATACTTTAAGCAAATCCTCGTAAAGGTTTTTATTATAGTATTTATTTTATAAGTACTTTAGGAGGTTATCGGACGTCCCGATCTAGTTAAGGTAAGTATTACGGAGATAGGGTTAAAGGTTAGAGGCGGCCTTACCCTTAAGTTTACCCTTAATATAGGCTATATATAGCGTATCTATAAGGAAATAGTTAAAGTTACCTTTTAACTTATTAGAGATATTCCGGTATTAGGTTTTAAACGTAGTAGTATCCTTAAAGGGCTTATTATAAAAGACGGCTACGTTAGCGAGCTTTAAGGACTTCGCCGAACTACTTATAGAGATAGTTATATTAGTTACGGATCCGGGTATATCGTTATACTCGCGGACGGCTATACGGACGATTATAGCCTTAAGGCTAGAGAGTTCCGCCTTTTATTCCTTAATCTTCTTAAGGGCGGCGTTAAAGGCTTATCGGACTTAATTACTATCGTCCCTATCGGAGTTATCGTTGCCGTTTTTATTACGGTAGGGGCGGCGGCCTTCGCTACTACCTCCGTTACTACCTCGGTTATCGGCTTCGTTAAAGTTAAACGACGACGAAAAGTCGTCGCTATCGTAAGGCGTATTAACGTAGTTATTATAATAATAGTCCTTTATCGTAATTATCTCGGCCTTAACCTTACCTAAGCGGTTCTAATAAGTTACGAGGCGGGTGCCGAAGTAATTAGCCTATAATATTAACTACTAGGTTAAACGGCCTAGGTTAATGGTAATCTTATATAGCTCGTCGTTCTAAGTAAGGGCGGCGCTTAATAGAAAGTAACGTAGCTTAAGCTTTAGGAAGACGGCGTAAAGCTTATCGTTCTACTTTATAAGGTCGTTATCGTATATAAGCGACTTAAACCTACCCTAGTCGGTAAAGGTCCCTTCGGCGGATAGAAGTTACTAGGCTTCCTCCGTAAAGGGGTTAAACTAAAAGCCGGGGGTATCGCCTCGCTTCCCGTAATAAACGGCGAAGGAGTTAATAATTACCTTAAGGTCCTCGCGTAGCTACTTAGTCGTTAGGTTAAACCGGAAAGCGGCGTTATTATTCTTTAGCTAGTCTTTAAGGTCCGGTAAGTTCTAGATAGTCTCGGTAGACTCGTCGACCTTAAAGTCCTCGGCGCTTAAGATACGGGTAGTAGCGGTATCGCCGGGGATATTACCGGCGGTCGGCGCGACGGCGGAGCGATAACGGGTCGCGGTATTCTTACTACTCTTAGCGGTAGCCTTCTCGATTACGGGGAGCTAATCGGCCGCGAAGCGGACTTCTTTCTTCGCTAGCTCCGTCTAGGCTATAGTCTCGGCTACGGACTTAGCTATAGCGATTAGCTTAGCTAGTCGTAGATAGTAGTCGGGTAGCCTTAATTACTATAAGGGCTTTTCGCGGTTAGCCTTAAAGGTATAGGGCTTATCGGTTCGGTTCGGAGATATTATTACCTTCTTAGGACGGACTTATCGATCTTGTAATTGTAACGGTTATGGTAGAATCGCTGGCGTAGAGAGGCTAGAGTAGTTATGTACTAATATCGTAGAATTGTAAGATGAGGAGAAGAGAGGTTAGGATCGGAGGCGCTGCGCGCTAGCGATCCTTATAGGTAATTGCTCGGTAATTACCCCTCTTTCCTTATCGGGCCTAGTGCCTTTATCTGTCTATCTGTCTATCTGTCTGTGTAGGCTATAGGCTAAACTACGGGGTGGGCGCTACCTCGTGACTCTAACGTTACTAATAATAATAATAACTTTATTACTATCTAGGCTAACGGCTTTAATACCTCCTAAGCCGTTAGCTTAGAAGTTAAGGCCGTTATTATATAACGTAGTACTTAGACTTATAACGGCTTAATATCTTATAACGAGAAGGACTTATTCGATAAATAGCTTTTATAAACTACGGTCGATATCGATATAAGCGACGCCGGCTTATATTTATAAAACTTATAACGTACTTTACTCCTAAGCTAAGGTAAAGATATAACCTTTATATCGTATAGTATAACTACGGCTATAAGTAATCGTCCTAAGATATAATTCTCCGCTTTATATTCTTATAAAGTATCGATATTATTTATATCTAGGAGCCTTAGATATTCTAGAAGAGCTAAAGGTTAAAAATATACCCCGGATATACTATATTCTCCCTTATCGATAGCTAATTAAGGAAGAAGGAAAACTACTTTTAAGTTATATTATATATACTTAAAAGTAACCTTATCGAAGCCTACCTAATAGCTTATATCTTTAAAGACTTACTTTAAATTAAAGTTAACGGTATTAACTTCTTTAACTTTTATAAGTAACCTATTACTACGTTAATATTAAACTACTTTACAGGCCTTATCCCTTTAACCCGTTATATCGTTAACAGCGATATAAACGTTACTAACTTAAGCTAAAAGCCCTAAGACTAAGGCGTAGTAAAAAGCGGTAGTCGCCTTACTAATTAAGTAAAGGATACCGGTATAAACTTTACCGGTAAGCCCGGCGAGGCTACTTATAAGGCCGGCTACGTCCTTAACTTAATATTCTTTAATATTCCTTTTATAACTACGCGTATAAAGCCTTCCCTATATATTATATCCGATTATACTACCCTTTTTTTAATTATTAAAGGTAAAGGCTACCTTCTTACTTCCGAGCTAAAGTAACGGGTCCTAGAGGCTAACTACTTAATATTCTATTAGGTAATTACGTATAACTTTAACGAGATTATAAACCCGTAATTTATCCTTAACTCGGACTTTAACGTTATTAATTCGTACTTCGATAATTTTAATAAGGCCTAGGCGGTTATAACCCTAGCCGTAAGTATTAAAGTAACCGGTAACGGCTATAACGACCTTTAGTAAACTAATTAATACGATATCGTCTTAATAGTTTACCGCGCCGTTACTAAGGAATTCTCCGAGCTATAGCCTATATTAAAAAGGCGTAAGGGTAATTTCGAGGACGACTTAAACGATAAAGGTACGCCGCCGGTAACGTTAATACGCCTTAACTTTACGGAGAAGAAGATTTTTAACTTAACCTTAGTAAAGGCTAAGTAGTAGTACTAGGTTAACGTTATCGTAAATACTTATAATTACATTAATCTCTTTAAAGTAATAGCCTAGTATAAGCTTATTCCCTAATAGCGTACGCTCCTTGTTAAGGAGGTTAAAAAGGATAACGCTCTTATATACGAGCTTATAATAAAGGCCCTAGCCGTTACTAACGGCCTTTTATCGAGATTCTTACTAAAGGACGACTTTAACTACGACCCGTTAGAAGGCTATGATAAGAGTAAGACTAACCTAACCCTCGTCGTACCGCTTATCGAGCCGGTATCGGTAAAAGAGGTATAGGTACGCGTTATTAATATACCGAGTACTACGCCCGGGGTCGACTAAACCTTAATAACCCTTCTTAAGGTTTACTAGGATATACTTAACCCCTTCGTTACTAAGCTTTTTAATAAGTACTTAACCGTAAATTACTACCTATCCTCTTAAAAGGTATCGGAGGTAGCCCTTATCGTAAAGCTAGGCGACTATAATATAAGTAACGTTACGTTATATTAATTAATTACCTTCCTCTTAGTTATAGGTAAAGGCCTTAACTATATTTACGTTAAGCGTATAATATATACCGCGGTTATAGCTAGGACCGTTAGTATATAGTACTATAGCGCTTTACTATAAAGGTTAGTAATAAACTTCGTAGCCGCCTTTACTACCGATATTAAGTAAGTATTTTCGTAAGGGTAGGTAGTTACCTTAATCCTCTTCGATATATAAGGCGCTTTCGACGCCCTCCTACTTCGGAGGTTACTTAAGTAGATAAGGGCCTAGGGTTAAGCCTTTATTATACTTAAGTTCGTATAATCCTTTCTCTCTAGTAGGATTATTAAAGCCCGCCTCGACGGGTACCTTATAAAGGCCCTTCCCGTACTATACGGTACGCCTTAGGGCTCCCCGCTATTACCTATCCTTTATATCCTTTACTTCGCTAAGTTAATATAAATCGACTTATTAATTAAGTTTAGCTACGCGGATAATATCGCTATCTACTATATTAATAAAAGCGGTAAACTAAACCGGAGTACGCGGAAGGCTAGTAAGGTTATACGCGCTTTTATTAAATACGGTAATAAAAATAAAATCTTTTTCTTTATAAAAAAGACGGAAGTAATCTACCTTTCTAAGGGGAAGGCTATTAATAACCCGCTTATCTATATTAACTACGAGTAAATAATCTAGCCGGTAATTACGCTAGTAGCCCGGCTAGGCGAAACGGCCTTTAAAATAAAGGCTATACGCTAACTTAAGGTTTAATTCGACCGAAAACTTACCTTTAAAAAGTACGTCGTAGAAAGGTATATTAAAGTAATATAAGTTACTAAGTATATCCGTAAACTCGTTAATAGAAAGAATAAACTACTAGTATATATACTTTATACCGTTATTATCGTTATCGTTATCCCTATAACCCTTTTTAATATTAAGTACTAATATAAAGGGTATAATAAACCGGCCTTAAGCCGGGTACGTAATAGTAAAGCTAAAATAAATACCTATCTTAGTTAATATATCTAAGTTATTAAAAAGGTTATCTATTCGGCGTACCGCGTAACGTTACTAGTTTAAAAAACCTACCTAAACGCGGTACTTTATAAAGACGCCGGCGTCCTAACCGTAGGTATAGCCCTCGAAAAGTATCGCCTCCGATTCGTCTTCCGGCTCCGGACAATTAATAAGTCGTATCCCTTAATCCGTTATATAATTACGCTACTCGTTAAGCGGGGTTATACTACCGGCTAGCCTTAGTAATTATAAACTAAGATTTAACGGGTAGCCGGAGTTTTCGTTAACTTCCCCCGCCCTTTTCTCCTACCGTTACGGTTCTTATTAAGTAGTAAGATCGACTTAATAAAGGGTAAGATTAAGGAAGAAGCCTTTAAGCTTTTTAAAACTTAATAGGAGGGCTTTTTACCCGGCGACGTAATTATCTTTACCGATAACTTTATAAAGAAGGGTTACTTTAACTTCGGCTACGCGATTTATATATAAAGTACTTAGTCGTATTTTAAGGAGCTCCTTTTACCTATTATAATAAGGTTAATAATACTCGACTTATATATAGTAGTCTTCGACGTTAAGGCTCTCGGCGTTAGGAAGGGCTTTAAACGCGTATTATTACTTAATTTAATTAGTAATATTTAAGTTTATATCGATAATACGGCTTATATTTAGTACTTATAGGGCTTAGCCTTAAAGATTAGTTAAGGATACTTCCTAGCCTTTTACTTCCTAGCCGATAAGTAAGATAGTAAGGTATAAGTAAAATAAGCCTTAAGGTATATAAGTATTAAAGGGAATAAGTTCGCCGATATTATAGTTAAAGGGAGCCTAAAGAAAGAAATTAACCCGGCTAGTAAGCCGACCTTCGCTAGTATAAAGATATAAATATAAAAGCTAGTCCGGGCCTTTCGAGAGGAGCTTTAAAGGAAGTTAAAATTATCTTTATCTAATTACTATCGTAGGTAGGAATTATCTTTTAATATAAATTACCTACCGGAGCTAAAGGTACTTAACCGTTAAACGTTATACCGTCTCCTTACTATTAAATTTTAGTATAAAGACTTTACTTTATATTACCGTAAGTTCGGGTACCTTAAGAAGGAGTACGAGATAAGCTACTATTAGTATAGCCGCTCGAAAACCTTAGAATATATTATATTTTACCGTAAATCTCTCTCGCGCTTTAGCCGTTAACTTAAACTTTACGATAACGAGAATAATAAGAAGGAAGTAGCCCGCCCTCTCCTTAAATAACTATCGATTACCGTTATTAAGTAGTAATACTTAAGTAACTTAATCCTAAACTTAAAAACGTTTAGATAATTCCTTATCGTTATTAGCTACTTTAATAAAATAGTTATTATAAAAATCGCCCGACTAATACTTACCTAGTATTAGTAGTAACGGTATAACCTTATATTAATATAATAACTAGAAACTCTAGTACTACGTATACTAATAACTTTATCCTTAACCGGTATTAACGCCTCGTTTTATATAATATAAGATACCCTTAAAAAGGGTAACGATCGAAACTCTTAGTACTTTAACTAACGTCGGAGTACGCTATTAAGGAAGGTTAATATTTATTAGTATAAAAGTTAACGGCGGCTATTTAAGAAGCTTATATCTTAATAAGTTACCTTTTATATTATCCCTAAAGTAGTCGGCTTAGAGTATACGTTAGATATATTAAGCGAGTTTATTATAGCTACCGCCCTTTAACTAAGGGGATAAAGAGGGGAAAGGGGAGGCGGCGCCTATTTAAGTACTATAGGAATATATATAAAAATATTTACTAAAGTTATCGGGCGTAGGGTTTTAGTTTATTAGCTTTCTTACTTTTTAATTTCCTATTTATAGCGTCTACGGCTTCGGTCGTAACTATACTTATACTTTCCTTTATCTTCTTAAGGTATTTACCTCTCTTAACGATAGCTAGGAGGCCTTAATATTACCCTAACGGAGATTAACTATAATAAACGGAAGGCGTAGCTTTACCTTTATCGCTATTAACTAAGCCGTAAGGCTTAATACTAATAAATATACCTACGTACCTTTATATATAAAGGCTAAAGGATAGTAGTATAGATAAGTAGTTCTTACTTTACCGTAACTACGCCGAACGAGGCTTAATAACGCTAACGGGGACCGGGGACTACGAGGGACTAGGGCTTAAGGGACGGACTAGAGGGTTTTAACCTTTTAGGGGTAACCTTAGGGGACGGACTCGAGGGGTTAACCTTAGGGGACGGACTTAAGGGTTTAACCTTAGATGACCTTGGACTATATGTATCTAGAACCTACTTAGCGCGACCCTATAGCTATTAGGGCTTTCAGTGGGTCGTTAATAAGAATAACAACAACAATCCATCCATCCATGCCTGCTCTTGCACAATGTCTTAGTTTCCTTACCGCCAACGATGTACCAGCGAGCAAACGACCGCTACGGGATCCAGCCAGACTAAGATATCCGTCTCCACCAAGGGTATACACCCCGCTGGTGTACGCACCCTGACTGATGCTACCTTGCTCGTCCCAACCAGCTCCATCCCCGATCAACGCACCAGATACCATCAGCCATCAGCGTCCAGGACCTACCGGAACGCAACCTCTCGAGACCACGACAAGTAGTTGAACTCTATATCCAGCGAGCTGCTTGGCAGCCGCAAGCAAGGCGAAGCGGGGGGGCGCGGTCGCCTACAGAGATCGGATGACACAGAGGCCCGGTTGAGGCGCGCCGTTATCCCGGAACCAGACGCCACGTCCATCGACGGAACGCCAGATGCAAGAGAGGCGACCCGGTCCACGACCACATGGAAACAACACGGCATTGACCACGACACGGACGGTGTGGCCACTTGCCACCCCGTCAGCGATGCCGCCACACCTGCAAAGTACAACGAAACACGCCGAAGTCGACCAGGACACATCACCAGGGGGCTAGCCATTCAGGGGGGGGGGGGGGGGGGGGGGCTGTACCACCTGTAAAACACCCCGCGAAATACAATCCCCCAAAAAAATCAACCACCCCCCCCAACACAAAGCGAACGGGGCCCCCACAATA